>JAEIFV010001835.1:0-15621 GCA_018904265.1 Lordiphosa collinella | reverse complement strand
TGTTGTAGAATATGAACATATACGAGCAAAAGTCACATTTGAAGTTTATATGTGTGTGAGTGAAGTGGATGAGGAGATCGCAAAAAGTAACGGGACCTTCTTGCGCTTCTTCGTCTACTCTTCGGTTTTTGCTTGTACACGCGAACACGACGCTTCACTTCTCTCTTGACAACGAGTGCGTGCGGTTGATTAAAATTATATCGAAGTGTCTACTTATTTTATCTTGCTGCTGGTCTAAATAATACTTTATTGTATTATATTTGTTTATAAAAACCATTTTTAGAGTACTAACAGATCAATCGAGGACCATTGATGATAAAGAGTTCTACTCTCAAATTAAGGCTGATATCATCCAACTAATTGATTTTTGTATGACAAAATACAGATCAATTAAGTTTAGCGTGACTTTGTTTGGTGATTACGTAAAACAAATCGATGACGGTACAACTGTTGAATCAGTTAAGCATTTCGGAACCCCATATACATCCCTGTACGAACAAGAGCTGATCGAAGAACGGTTAACCACTGTGTTCGACTACTTGGTTACAGCGAGCAGCGAATTCCAGGAAAAAGACAGTGTCGTTTCAAATACGTGGGAATCATTATTGTTAAATTGGAAAATATTCCTGCCAGTGGACACAAATATAATTGCCCACAAATATAATGAAAAGAAATGCAACTAAAGGGTGATTTTTTAGCTATTATCTTTTTGGCAACACTGGTTTAAACAGCTCACTCACGTTTCGTGTTTTGTTTCACTGTCGAACATCTTCAGTTTGGTCTATAATTTAACCATGAATCGTCTTACAAACGAACAACGCTTGCAAATTATTGAATTTTATTATAAAAATGCGTGCTCTGTAAAGAAAGTTCATCGCGCGCTTCTTCCATTTTATGGTCAGTTTAATCGACCCACTGAAGGGGCTATTCGGGCTATTGTGACTAAATTTCGCACCAAATTTACATTGTTGGACATTAAGCCACCAACACGCATACGTAGAGTGCGAACTGAAGAAAATATCGCAGCTGTATCGGCCAGTGTTAATGATAACCATCAATTATCGATTCGTCGCCGTTCGCAGCAATTGGGCCTCTGTTACTCAACAACGTGGAAAATTTTGCGGAAGAATTTAGGTGTGAAGGTAGCCGAACGACCTACCGCAACGTAGAATTTTTGGTGAATGGGCTCTTGGAAAGTTGGCCGAAGATCCACTTTTTATACCCTTGCAAAGGGTATTATAAAATTGTGCGGATGTTTGTAACGCATTGAAGGAAGCATCTCCGACCACATAAAGTATATATATTCTTGATCAGCATGACGAGCTAAGTTGATTTAGCCTTGTCCGTCTGTCCGTCCGTCCGTATGTCTGTTTCTATGCTATCTCCTCCGTCAGTTTTAAAGCTATCCTCACTAAACTTTGCACGAAGTCTTTTGGTACATATAGGCTGCACATTTGTCGGAACCGGCTGGATCGGATGACTATAGCATATAGCTGCCATAGGAACGATCGGTCGAAAAACTAGTTCGAGTGAGGAAAACTTTTTTGTTTATAATGAAAAGTCCTTTTTATTGGCATATTCTTATTTTATATACTTAAACACATTTCTACAAAGTTTTATCAAAATCGGATGACTATTGCATATAGCTGCAGTATGAATGATCGGTCGAAAAAGAAGTTCTTGTGAAAAAAACTTTTTTGTCTTAAATGGGATCGCCTCCAAATTTCGTAATTGACAGTGTATTATGCTTTTCCATGGTTTTACCAAGTTTGGTCGAAATCAGACATCTATATAGTACAGATCCCATAGAAAAGTAAGGTCCAAAAAGTAGTCTTAGTTTGAAAAACTTTTCTGTTTTCAATGGAAGCTGCAAGGGTATACAAAACTTCGGCCGAGCCGAAGTTAACTTTCCACTATTTTTTACCGAAAAATTGTGTTCAGCGACGAAGCTCATTTTTGGCTCAATGGGTACGAAAATAAGCAGAATTGTCGATTTTGGAGTGAGTATCAGCCAGAAGCATTGCAAGAGCTGCCAATGCATCCACAAAAAGTCACAGTTTGGTGCGGGTTATGGGCTGGTGGCAATTGGACCGTACTTCTTCAAAGATGATGCGAATCTAAGGGAACTGTGAATGGTGAGCGCTACCGTGAGATGATATCCAACTTTTTTTTTCCCAAAATGCAAGAGCTTGACTTGCATGACATGTGGTTTCAACAAGACGGTGCCACATGACACACAGCACGCGCAACAATGGACTTATTGAGAGGCGAGTTCGGTGAACATTTTATTTCACGTTCGGGTCCGGTCAATTGGCCGCCTAGATAGTGCGATTTAAAGCCTTTAGACTATTTTTTGTGGGGCTATGTTAAAGCTCATGTCTATACAGACAAGCCCGCTTCAATTGGAAGACAACATTGAAGCGTTTTCTTCGTGAGATACCGGCCGAAATGTTGGAAAGAGTATGCCAAAATTGGACTAAGCGGATGAACCATTTGAGGCGCAGTCACGGTCAACATTTGCATGAAATAATCTTCAATCATTAAATTATATGGACCGTACTATCGATTCAATTAAAGATTTCATGCAGCTCTTTCCTAGAGCTCTTAAAAAATCACCCTTTATAAACGTCGAAAATGACGATGCTTATTGCTTTAAATGGTGTCTTTTAGCAATGATTAGGTACCAAAGACTCGAGAGGGAGAACATCCCAATTAATCAAAAGAAGGACAGAAGGAAACAAATTCCATGTATTTCATTGATATTAAAGCTGACATAATTCGTTAAATTTTACCTGAATTCAATTCCCAATAACCGTTAAAGGCACTCTTTGAAAAGAACAACCCCATATTTAGTATAAATGTGTATGAGTTGGAAAAATCATCCAAAAAACCAAAATCAAAGCATACTGGAAAGAACGATGACTTCAATGTAGTAGGTCCTACTGTCCGAAGTAATGTAGTAATGCCAAACCACGTAAACTTGCTCGGAATTTACAACCCAAACCAATCAATGATGCACTATGCTTATATCACCAGCATGAAAATATTGACTAAGTCCCAAAACGGCACAGGTAATAATAACGTTCAATTTTGCTATGAATGTCTAATGTATTATTCAAGTGATGATAAAATACATTCCAAAGCATGCGGAAAAGTATCTTCGTGCTATGCCAAAAATGGAGAAACTACAAGCTTTATGAATTGGCATAAAAAACTTTCGCCTCCTGTAACAATATATGCAGATATTGAAGCTATTTTGGAATAATTTCATCATCACGCAAAAAACTCACCAAGTGTGTCATCTACAACCAAGGCTCAAAAACACAATGCTTGCGCAGTAGCATTTCATGTTGTTCACCGCTATAATCCCGAATTATACGAAATGTGTTCCTACTAAGGTAAGTTCTTTCGCAAAATCTTCCTTATTTTTTTTTGATTAATTTCATATTCATAATATATTTGTTACAGGTCCGGATTGTGTGGCAAAGTTTTGCAATGTGCTAGAGGAAAAAACTGCTGCCTTATATAACCAGTACTGAAGAAAAGGCAAGGATCCTGCATGAGACAGTCATTGGATTTGAAGACAATCAACAAAACTGCCTGGCATGTGAGGAAGTTGCTGATGTAGATGACAGAGTGAAATTTTTCAGTTTTTTCACTGGAAGGTATGAGGGGGTAGTTCATAAAAAGTGTGAAAGTTTATATAAGTTTAATACACCTACATTTCCAGTAGTTTTTCATAATTTATCGAGGAATGATATTCATTTGTTTATTACTGAGCTAGGTAAAAAATTGTCAATTATTCCATGTAATAATTCCATGAAATAACATTTCGATCACAAAAGGAGTAAAAAACGAAAACGAGAGTTATAATATACAATTCATTGACTCTAATAGATTTTAGAATTCCAGCTTAGAGAAATAAGCATCATATATGAATGTTGAGGACTTTCAAATTTAAAAAAAAAAACTATCCAAGGTGAAAAATTTCATTTAAAGGGATTTTCCCATATGATTATTTAAATAGTTTTGATAAATTAAGCGATGAATCGCTTCCAAGCAGGGAGTCGTTCTAAAATTCTCTTAATAACGAAGAATGCAGTGTTGAGGACTTTGAATTTGCTAAAAAAGTATGGAGTACATTTAATTGTTCTAAAGTGTCCGATTATCTAAAACTTTATTTAGAAAGTGATGTTTTAATACTTTCAGATGTATTTGAAAAATTCCGAACCATTTGTTTGTCAATATATAAATTGGATCCTGTAAATTATGTAACTGCCCCCTCAATATCTTGGGATGCAATGCTTAAGCTAGAGCTTATAAGCGATGGTGAGATTTATAACTTTTTAAAGCTACTCAATGCACTCAGAAAATTTCTAGTGCTAATAACATATTTTCCAAGAACCTCTAGAAAAGTTTGCCAATTTTTGGTTATATCTTGATGCAAATAATTTATATGGGTGGGATATGTCACAATTACGATGACCGTCCCAGAAATGGCCGACCTAGCGCAGTAGTGTTGGAAAATGTTCACAAAAAATATTAAAAAGGGGAAGTACCGACTATTAAAAGCCTAAGTTTGAAGTTTGGTGCCTTTACCTTGCACAGTTTTTTTTGTGGTCGACTTTAATAGAGAACGCTTGTTATTGATTTGCAAACATGGACAAAATTGGTCATCGTTATGTGATACAATACTTTCATATAAAAGGTCTTAGTCCAACCAATATTAAAAAGAAGCTGGATTCTACCTTGCGTAATTCTGCTCCCTCGTTTACAATAATAAAATATTGGGTGGCTGAGTTTAAGCGAGGTCGTTTAAGCTGCGAAGATGAAGATCGTAATGGGCGTCCAAATGAGGTGACCACTTCAGAAATGGTAGCCAAAATTAAAAAATGTGTATTGAGTGACCGGCGATTGAAAGTTCGTGAGTTAGCTGAATGTGTAGGCTTTTCAAAAAGTGCTGTACATCGCATATTGACCGAAAAATTGGACATGAAAAAGTTATGCGCAAGATGGGTGCCGCGTTTGCTCTTCCATCATGACAATACGCCGGTTCACACCTCTGCCGTTGCAATGGCAAAAATTAATGAATTAAAATTTGAATTGCTACCTCACGCCCCTTATTCGCCAGACTTAGCTCCCTCTGATTATTTCTTTTTTCCAAACTTGAAAAAATGGCTCGGAGGAAAAAGATTTGGCAACAATGAAGAGGTGGAGTCCGAGGTTAGTGCCTATTTTGAAGAGCTTCACAGTTCTTATTATAAAAAATAGGGGAAAGTTAACTTCGGCTCTGCCGAAGTTTTGTATACCCTTGCAGCTTCTATTGAAAACAAAAAAGTTTTTCTAAGAATACTTTTTGGACATTACTTTTCTATAGAGATGTCTATAGAGATGTCTGATTTCGATTAAACTTGGTGAAATCATGGAAAAGCATAATACACTGTTAATTACGCAATTTGGAGGCGATCCCATTTAAAACAAAATGTTTTTCTCACTAGAACTTCTTTTTCGACCGATCATTCATACTGCAGCTATATGCTATAGTCATCCGATTTTGATAAAACTTTGTAGAAATGTGTCCAAAGTATATACAATAAGTGTACGCCAATAAAAAGGACGTTTTCATTAAAAACAAAAAAGTTTTCCTCACTCGAAGAAGTTTTCGACCGATCGTTCCTATAGGAGCTATATGCTATAGTCATCCGATTTCGACCAAACTTTGTAGAATTGTGTAGAAGTATATAAATTAAGTGTATGCCAATGATAAGGACGTTTTCATAAAAACCAAAATGTTTTTTTCACTAGAACTAGTTTTTCGACCGATCGTTCCTATGACTGATATATGCTATAGTCATCCGATTTCGACCAAACTTAGTGAAATTATGGGAAAGGAAATACGTACTTTGGAGGCGTTTCCATTAAAAACAAAAAAATTTTTCTCTTTAAGACTAGTTTTTCAACCGATCGTTCCTATGGCAGCTATATGCTATAGTCATCCGATCCGGCGGTTCCGACAAATGTGCGCGTATTTGTCCAAAGACTTGTGCAAAGTTTGGTGAGGATTGCTTCAAAACCGGGGAGATAGCATGAAACAACGAGGAACTAGCGTGTTAGGGGAAGTTACCCGGCCGTTTTTCAGCTCCATTGAACAAAAAAGTTTTTCTAAGACTATTTTGGGACATACTTTTCTATGGGATCTATACTATAAAGATGTCTGATTTCTATTAAACTTGGTGAAATCATGGAAAGGCTAATACACTGTTAATTGCGAAATTTGGAGGCGATGTCATTTAAGACAAAAAGTTTTTCTAACTTGAACTTCTTTTTCGACCGATCATTCATACTGCAGCTATATGCTATAGTCATCCGATTTTGACCAATCTTTGTAGAAATGTGTCCAAAGTAAAAAAAGGTAGCCAAGATAAGGACGTTTTCATTAAAAAAAAAAAGTTTTTCTCACTAGAACTAGTTTTTCGACCGATCGTTCCTATGGCAGCTATATGCTATAGTCATCCGATTTCGACCAAACTTAGTGAAATCATGGGAAAGGATAGTAAACTAAGAAATACGTACTTTGGAGGCGTTTCCATTAAAAACAAAAAAGTTTTTCTCTTCAAGACTAGTTTTTCAACCGATCGTTCCTATGGCAGCTATATGCTATAGTCATCCGATCCGGCAGGTTCCGACAAATGTGCAGCGTATTTGTACCAAAAGACTTTGTGCAAAGTTTGGTGAGGATAGCTTTAAAACTGACGGAGGAGATAGCATAGAAACAGACGGACAGACGGACAACGGACAAGGCTAAATCAACTCAGCTCGTCGTGCTGATCAAGAATATATATACTTTATGTGGTCGGAGATGCTTCCTTCTATGCGTTACAAACATCCGGACAATTTTATAATACCCTCTGCAAGGGTATAAAAATAACAAGTGACTTTGATAAATGGATAAAAATACGACAAGAGCTTAACTGTTATCAACATAAAAAAAGAAATAAGACCTGGAAACCTCAAACACCTTCAACTTCAAAAACCTTCAACTTCTTTACAACAAAGCAGTATAGGAACGCAAACTGTTGAAAATAATGATTTATTAGACATCAAACCAAGCTCCTCAAAGACATTTAAACTTGATCATCACGAATTAACAGATAAAATGCAAAATAGTCTGCTAAAAGCATTAAACGCAGACAAAGATTTTATGCCCGACGCAAGCTCATCCCAGTCAAAACGGAAAATTTCTGACACATCTTTCTCTGCTAACCCATCAAAAAGAAAACTGGAATATCTCACCAGATTCCATCTAATCCAAGACTTCGAAAACTAAAAGTTAACCTTAGAAAGTTAAAAGCGAATGCAAATCATATGCGAAATAATCAATATACTACAGGGCGAGAAAAGTTAAGCAGAGCTGTTCGCGCAGGAAAACCAATTCAAGTCGGTAAAAACAAAATTAATTGGATTTAACATAAATAAATTTATATTCAGATAATCAACAACGAGTAACAAGAAAGAGTTTTTTTATCACATTATTAAGTAATAATTCGTTAAGTATTTTTCCTGATAACGTCAAGTGTGCATTTACAAACCTTGTTAATATACCTAAAAATGTAACCGAAGATTGGGAAGTTGGAATTACTGATTTGTATCTAAACAACTTAGAAAACATTTAATCCCCCCACAGTAAGTACAACGCTGTCTGAAAACAGAATACTTTTAGTTTATACAGATATAATAAGACCACGATATGTTGGAAATATAAGGTCGCGATGCCTTCGAGTTTTACATTTCAAAGGTCAGGAATCCATGTTTCAGTTTACTAATACTGAGTACTATCCGCTTGAAACATGTTCACCTAAAGATATTTCAATTTTAATCACTGACTTAAGTGGAAATAAAATACCATTTGTTACCTCTACTAACCCTGTATTCCTTACGCTGCACTTCAGAAAAAGGCGAGAAATACTATAAATAATGCTGTTTTAGTATCGCATTAAGCATAATTAAAATTACCATTATGGAGTGACTTTATCATGATTATTATCTTAACCAGTGCGGTGGAGGCTTAAGTCATATTGGTACCCTTTACGTTGCACCAGGAATAGTTCAGCAGGGACGGGGAATTGGAAATTTTTTTAGTGGTCTTTTTAAATATATTAAGCCACTTTTCTTATCAGGTGTCAATGCAGTTAAAAACCAACTTTTTGACACTGGAAACGCAGTTGTAAATGATTTCGGACGAAAACCTTTAAGAAATATTATTCAAGAACAAAGCAAAATTGCATTACAAAATCTGGCAAATAAAGCTATAAATAAGATGACACAATCTCAAAATGGATCAGGAAAAAAAGAAATAAAAAGAAGGCTGCAACTCGAAAACGAGTTCATTGTAAGTCTAAGCAAGGACGTCGACATACACAGCCCCGCACAAGGAGAAAGAAGTCATTGAAAAGGATATCTGAACGTATAAAGGATATTTTTACTAAAACAAAATGACTAACCACATAGAATGCATGAAAAGCGAACTTGATTTGTTTGCTCCTCATCCAACTCAAAGTAGCATTTTGCGGACCGAAGAAGTTACATATAATCCAATTGCATCATTAGATTCAACTAGTTCAATTGAGTTTGTTTGTTTGGGTAATGGTGAATCATACAGAGACCTATCAAGTGTTTATCTAAGACTTGTAGTTCAACTAAAGGACCAAACAAATAATAACATTACCGGTAATGCAGTTGGTGTTGTTAATAATATACTACATTCAATATTCAGAAGTTCATCGGTTTATCTAAATAACATTTTGGTGTCACAAAGTGATAATAATTATCATTATCGCTCATATTTGCAAACAATTCTTAACTACGGTAGTGATGCCACAACGAGTCACTTAACTACACAGGGCTATTATCCTAACTATGTGAGGCAAAATATTACAACAGATGGATATCAGACGCTAAGACATATGTTTCAAAATAGTAATAAAGTGGAACTCTTTGGTAAAGTTCATGGTAATATTTTTAATCAACCTAAACTACTGATAAATAACGTTGATCTAAGGATAACCTTAAATATTGAGAAACCTGCATTTTATTTGCTGGAAACGGATACAGAATCAAATCTTAAAATATTGGAAGCACAGCTGTTTATGAATCATGTAACAGTTAATCCAAGCATTCTGTTTGCACATCATCACGTACTTCAAAACAAAAATGCTATATACCCATACAACAAAGTTGAAGTTAAGTCATTTACACTCTATCCTGGAAACAACACACTGTCCATCGATAACGTTGTTATTGGACAACTACCAAATTTTATTGCGTTTTGCATGGTTAAAAACAGTGCCTATTCAGGACATCGTCGACAAGATCCATTCAAATTTGAGCATTTTAAACTTCAGCGATTTAATTTATTAGTTAATGGTGTACAAATTCCGTCACAGGCGCTTGAGTTTGATTACACAACTCCTGAGAGTACTCAAAGCGCTCGTGCATATAACATGCTCTTTAAAGCAAATGGAATAAACCATTATGATAGAGGCTTACAAATATCAAAGGAAATGTTTGATAGCGACTGTTTTATATTAGCATTTGACTTGACTGCTGATCGCTTAAATACAACGGTATGCTCAAATTTGATTCTAAGATTGATATTGACAAGCATCGAAACATCCGAATCATCTTGTAAAATGAATACCCTTCAAATACGTAATTTACTATCGAGTTTTTCCATCAGATAAATTACCTTATCACATTTTTACTTATCCTGCGTTAATTATTGCTAATACCGATGGATCTATGCAGGAGGGCACCCACTGGGTGGCCTTTTTTTGAAACTGCTCGAAAAGCAAAGTTTTTTGACTCTTATGGCCAATACCCCAAGCAAAAAGAGTTTATTAAATTTTTAAAAACAAATTCTAAGAAATTTGACTATTACAAATAACAAAATCAAGGGTTCTTTTTAAGTACATGTGGACATTATTGTTTGCTATATGGCCTGTATAAATGCAAAGGAAAAAGCTAAAGTCATTCTTGAGCCACTTCAAAACTAAGGATTTTCATTTTAATGATAAGCTAGTATTAACCTTGTTCAACTACAATTTTAAGAAAAATAAGAAAAAAATAAACGATTTAATTTTACATAATTTTGGTTGTTTATTGTAGGTTTTTTGTACACATACGATTTCTTAATTTATAATTCATTTATAACTAGCTGAATACCCGGCGTCGCCCGGGTTCTTATAATTCTTAAAAGAGGGATTATATTCAATCTTGTGCAGGCTGCATGTCGGTATAAACATTTGGACAGTTCGATCTTTTCCTGTATATACACGTCTTCATGATAATCTAAACTAAGGATTTTTTTTTGCAAATTTCGTGATTCTTTGACCGTTTGGTTAATACTTCCTATTTACCCGTCTACAATTGCCGTCTATCAAATCTTCGCAACAACCCAGGCTCAAATCAAAAATTTGCAAATTTCGTAATATTTTGGACCGTGTAATCTACAGCTTCCATTTACCAACGCCGGCATTGTAATATAAGCACTAAGCGCTTTCATAAATACTCATAAGGTTATTTTGCAAATTTCGCGATTTATGGACCTTAGAAACCTTTGCGGGCAAGCGTTGACCAAAGTTTTATGGCAATCGGATGAACGGTATAGTTTTTGAAATTTCGCGGTTTTATGACCATTTCCGGCCCATTTCTTCAATTTAGATACCTACGCAGGCAAGCCTACAACCATTCCTCAAAGCTTCATGAAAATCGAACATTTTGCAAATTTCGCGGTTCTTGGACCATTTTCCGCCCATAGCTTTACTTGGGAAACCTTTCCGGGCAAGCGTCGAACCACTGTCCAAAGATTTACGAAACCGCAAATTTTTAATTTGGTTTAGGACAATTTCAAATTTCAATAAAACCTAAGCTTTACTCCAATTGACGGAGAACGTATCGCGATTTTGACCTTAGAAACCTCGCGGCCAAGCGTCTAACCATGACCAAAATTTCATCGCAATCGGATGAACGGTATAGTTTTTGAATTATCGCGGTTTTGGACTATTTCCGCCCATTTCTTGAAATCAGAATCCACCAAAGTTTAATAACAAACGAACATTTTGCAAGTTTCGCGGTTTCTTCTACTTGGAAACCTTCCCGGGCAAGCGTCGATCAATTTCCCAAAGTTTTAGAGAAAACGTAAATATTGCAATTTTCGCGGTTTTTTGACAGTTTTCCACAAATTTTTACAACTTAGAAACCTTCCCGGCAAGCGTTCAACCATTCCCAAATTTTCATTGAAATTGGATGAACGGTATAATTTTACTAATTTCGCGATTTTTGGTCCATTTCACAGACATGAGACATAGCCTATGACACTTTCCTGAGCGACATGAACTTACTGTGAAAAATTCGTGAAGATCGGTTCAGCGGTTTAGACGCCCATAAGGGACAAACATACAAACATACTTTCACTTTTATATAGATGTATAGATATTCAAGGCATCATCTTGTAGCTTAGGCAGCAAGTGACATGTACACGTGTCAGGACCCTCAGTGGCTTCATCAACACTCCAAGGGCACAGTTTGTAGTGGAATCCGTACTTTGAGTATATCAATTCCTTTTCCTCCAAGTCCTCCAATGTTGCCTTCAGGTATTCCAAGTGCTCTTCAAAAATGGCCCCAACAAACTGGTAAAGGAATACTTCGATTTGCTTAGAGTGCATCTTGTACTGGTTGACTTAAGACTGGGTTGTGTACAAAAAATTACTCTTATTTATATTTGAGAGATGACTAGAAAGTTCCTTATTCTAAACTCGAATTAAGCGGTACTATATCGCCCCTTTTCTTTCCCTTTATACTCAACATATAAAATACCATTTTCCTTTAACTTCTTATATGGTGTCTTTGTTGAAAATTTTGTAACAAATCCTTTAGGTAAAAATATCCAATGACATTTGCCATCCTTGTCTTTCAAGTAAAGAGCTATTTTTTCTCCAAGCGAAGTTTTTTTCAGTTGGCAATCCGTGATGACATACTCTTCTCCCACCAACAGGTTCTCTACCTTTTTGCAACCAATCACATCCTTTACGTCGTTTAGGGTTTCTAGGAACGCCTGTATGCATATGGGGGTGTTGGACTATATATTTAACTACAAACACGAATAAGTATAAATACCATTATTGAATAGGTGTGGTTGTTTCAGATCGAAATGGTTGCGGAGTTTGACTAGATGTTACTGAGTGATGTTTTCATTGAATCATCTCTTTTATACCAAATTAGATAGTACATACTCATTTTATGTACTTGAATCAAATAGAATCAAAATAGAAAACTTATTAGTTTGATTTCATCATCAAGATGGAGAAGTTTACTTGCGAGATGTCTAATAATAAAACGTTGACTCGAAAAGCAGTTTAAAGGCGCATATCTTTAGTCGAGAGAAAGCAGCATCAACTTATTATTTGTGTTATTTATGCGATAATTGGGTTGCATTCTACAGTCAATACGATTTTAAAATGCGTCAGACGAGTCTTCCTGAAGTGGAGGTATCGGACTGTTGCAATCGCCAGGATTGTTTGGTGGTGTCATTAAGTGGTCGATGGAGTCTTCAGAGTCCGAGTCGATGAAAATGATTTCCATACTTTCTTCTTGGCTCATGATGATGCTTTTAAGTCGAGTGTATGCTTGTTTCTATCGTTATATTATTCGTATCAAGGAAATTATACAGTTTTGAAATGAGTTAGCGATGTTGCATTTTATTTTCTTAAAACGCGGAAAATCAGTGTTTGCGGGTAGTATTAAGAAAATAGGATATGTAACCTCACCTATTACGCATGAGGCCACATATTCATTTCAATGTCTCCGCCTTCCCATTTCATTTGGGAAAGGCTTCTTTTCATTCATTTCACTACTTCGACTTCTTTCACACAGTTGACGGCACAGTACAATCATTCTTACATATGTCAAATTCTAGTTCCAGTACTTAAAAACTTCTTTAAATGCATTTGGTATTGGTAATAACCAACAGATGGCGCCACAGTACAATCATTCTTCCCAAGTTCAACTTCTGGTTTCAATACTAAAAAACTTCTTTAAATGCATCAAATCCTTTACCTTACTCTCTTATACATAGATGGCGCTACAGTAAAATCGTGTTCACCAATTTTAACTTTATGTTCCCATTTCTTGAATGTATTTCATTTACGTCAGCTAGCTTTCTTGCGAACAGATGGCGCCACTATTCCGTAACCGCTCTATAAAATGTTTCGTGAACTTAATGTGATCTTCTTAACTTCGATCCTTTAAAGTGGATATCACCACATTGGAATCTAATGTGAATTGAAAAGTGCGTTGTGTATTGTGAGTTCTGTGTAACAGGTGGCGTCACAAAGCATAGATGGCGCTACAGTAAAATCAGGTTCACCTATTTTAACTTCATGGTCTCATTTCTTGAATGCATTTCATTTACTTCACCTAGCTTTCTTGCAAACAGATGACGCCACTATTCCGTAACCGCTCTATAAAATGTTTCGTGAACCTAATGTGATCTTGCCTCCTGTGCAACAGGTGGCTCTACAAAGCTTTACCGTTTTCGCCGAACTGATGGCGCCACAAAGCTTTACGGGTTTAGCCGACAGATGGAAAAGAAAAACTATCGGTTTTATGTGAAGTCAGTATACACTGACGGCGGCGTAGCGAAGCGCGCCGGGATATATGCTAGCTCTAATATAAATAATATATAATATAAATTAATTGATTTAAATGGAATGAGGTAATGTACATTTTTGAGTATAAAATAAAAGCTAGTATTTTCAGTGTATTGTATTTAGATTTGTGAGTGAGGGAAAGCTTAGCTTAGATAACATGGTACATATTACACCCGTTGTTACCCGTTATACCCGTTGCTCGTAGAGTAAAGAGGGTATACTAAAGTCGTGCAAATGTATGTAAACAGGTAGAAGGAAGCATCTCCGACCCCATAAAGTATATATATTCTTGATCAGCATCAACACCCGAGACTAGAAGAGCTAGAGCGACCAAATTTTGTATGTAGACTCCTATTGTCTCTACGCAGATCAAGTTCATTTCAAATTTTGGCCACGCCCCCTCCCGCCCCACAATAAAAAATGTTGAATAACTCCAACAATTTTAAAGATATCAAGCTAATGTAGTGTATGTGCCCAATATTAACAGTCTCTGAAAATTTCATAAAGATCGGATAATAAATGGCAGAGTTATAAAGATAAAAAAAAGTTGCATACTTTTTGGCGCTCCATGCTCTTTTGCTCACATAATGTTGAAATGGTCACATTAATGTTAATGCCCTGTTATTTAACACAGGGAAAGGCAATTAACCACTAATTGGCCTGAGTAACGGGTATATCGAAGTCGGGCAGGATCGACTTTAACTTACGCTCTCGTTTTAGAAAAGAAATGATTGAGGATAAATGTTGAGAAGTTGGGTCGGAGAGAAAGTTTAAAGGATTATGGTTTTTGAAGCATGTTATAGGCTTTTTACACTAGGATTGCGTTATGCTTTAATAGCTAACTGTCAGCATTTTTCCTATACAAAAAAGCTGTTTGTTGACTATCAACTCATAACGGAGTCCTAGTGTAAATATAAGTCTGTGGCTTCGAAGTGCTGGGCAGTCAACTAACAGATGCTCTATGTTAACGGTGCTATTGATGTTCCAAAAGGGACATGTATTTGATGACGGTGTGGGGTTCATGTAATGTGAATGGGTAAGTTTGGTGTGCCCTAGTCGAAGGCGAATAAGTTTTATTTCGTCAAGTCTGGTCATATCAGAGTCTCTTGAGAATATGACTTTAATGTTATACTTTTTGCTATTAATTGTCTAGTACCAGCTGGATTTGCTTAAGAATTTAGAATTATTAAGATTGCCTGCTGTTTTTTGTATTTTATAATGTCACTTATGTTATAAATCGGTGTAATTATTAATGGGAAAAGTTTTGAATTTTTTGCAGAGTCATCAGCAAACTCGTTTCCAGGGATGCCAGGGGTTTTGGGTATAATATTATTAAATGGTTCCTTATGTTTTCTGGGTAGTATGATGTGGTATCAATATTTTTAAAGGCGTCTAGGGCTGATAATGAGTCGGACCAGATTAAAAATTTCCCTCGTTTGTATTTGAGAATGGAAACCGCTTCTGAAATTGCAACAATTTTGCTAAAAAAACAGAGGAGTAATCTGGTAAAAGTCCTATTTTAAATGTTTCGTTTCGGTTGTGATACAATATGTAGTTGTAAAGTTGACTTTTGATCCATCTGTGTAAATAGATGTGTAATCCTTGTTTTCATTCTGTATTTCTAGAAATTCCTTTATGAATACTGTGAATGGTGATTTTTTCTAAGAAAAGTATTCGTGGTATTCATTTTAAACGCCCATGGCGGTTGGTTAACTGCAGTTTGTTTGTGTGGTGTAATACTAATATCAAGGCTTTTATTTAGGTTTATTATTTGGTCTATTGCAGATTGGTGTTTTGTTTGACGAGGGGACTTATAGTTTTTAACAATATTGGCTATGGGTGAGTCTTGTGAGTTTAATAGTGTTTTGATGAGGTATGCAGTTCTTTGGATTCTAGTGTCGTGTATTGTACTAAT
>JAEIFV010001834.1:0-15639 GCA_018904265.1 Lordiphosa collinella | reverse complement strand
AAAACTGACGGAGGAGATAGCATAGAAACAGACTGACGGACAGACGGACAAGGCTAAATCAACTCAGCTCGTCATGCTGATCAAGAATATATATACTTTATGTGGTCGGAGATGCTTCCTTCTATGCGTTACAAACATCCGGACAATTTTATAATACCCTCTGCAAGGGTATAATAATTTGAGTTTTTATGTAAAAAAATTTTTGGGAACGAGTGAAAACGAAACTCGTAAAACTTTCGAGTCGACATTCGCGCGCGAGTTCGCAAGCCACAAACTGAGCAACACAAGTATCATAAACGAAAGTTTGGCGAATTCGTAAGCAAAGGTTTTGTTCGTCGGGCGCGAATTCGCGATCGAACTTTTGGTCGGGTGGGTGATCAAGAATGTAGATTCTTTATAGGGTCGGAGATGCTTCCTTCTGGCTGTTACATACTTTTGCACAAACTTATTATACTCTGTGTAACTCTGGTACAGAGTATAAAAATGAGTACCTTTCCGATCACTGGGTGTTGGTAGTGAACAAGTCCCTGCTTCACCAGAACCGCCGCTCCGACCTTTTGAACTTCCACTAGGGTGTACGCCTTCGATACTCGCGCCATTCATGACTCTCAAAAAATTAGACACCCTGGTGTGAAGGCACTCTGTCTATTACAAAGCATTAGTTTTTACAGCGAGTGCACTGGTCGTCAAGAAAAGAGGCACTCTTGCAGATCTCTGGTTCAGAGCTTAAACTCAGAAATTACTTAAGCTTTGAACCTGAAACTTGGTATATTTTACTGGCAGGTTTGGTATTGATTCCGAGCCTGTTCTAAAGTGGTTTATTTATCTGAAAGGACTTGAGCTATGAAGTTAAGTAGCCGCAACCTTGGTTAGAACTCTCTTATAGCTTTTTTAAAGAAAATTTCAAAATCGTCGAATCGATTTGATTATGAACAATTCAAAAGTAGGTTACTAAAACTAAAACCATTTCTATTCTGGTTTGTTCGTAAGGGTGAGTACTCAGCACGTTCGAATTTTTCTTTAGCTGTTAAATTCCATATAAAAAAATAGCTTAAAGATATTTTTTCTTGCCTGATTTTGTTGTTTTAAACTTAGAAACAAAGCAATTCACAAGAGTATTTTGAAAATTGTCACCAGAGCTGGCTCTGCTGTTGTGGGTGGTGTGCACTCTGCGGTCGAAGCGTATTTTTTTGGGCCTCCTTCACGCGAAAGAAAGAATATCTAGTAAATTTCTTGAAGGAAAACTCGAACGTTCTCAGTACTCACCTCAAAATATATATGAAAATTTTATTACGACTAATAAAAAACACTAGCGTTAAGTGAGAACTTTTGAAAAGCTTATGAAGCCATTAAAAATGTGATTTGTCTAGCCCAAGTTAAAGTGCCTGGCATCATTTCACTTTGCTAGGGAAATTGCCATATAAGTGGGTGTACAACACACACACACACACACACACTGACTAACAAGAAATATGTAAAAAATATTGCCATAAAATATGCCAAGACAAGCTCAAAAAATGTACCGCAAGCAATGCAAAGAGAGGGAGAGAGTGCGAGCTTGCTATGGAAGACAGTGGAGCCCAGCATAAAGATACGCCATGGAGATGGAGCGCTTGGCAGGCTGAGTGACACCGATTGACAAGATAGAGGAAAAGCAAGGACAACAAGCTCAGGTAATGAAAAATATTTCCATATTGCAAATAAAGTCATTTTGCTATCAAGCCAAAAAAAAATCTATTTCTTAACCCTTGTCAAAAAAAAGTATGCTATGGCCGTTACCTGAAGTTGCTGTTGCTCGGCGGCCGGGCTGCCCGACTGCTTCGACTTTTGTTTTTGTTTTGGCAGTCGGGGCATATTTCAATTTGGTAGCCAGGCTAAGTACAAGGCTTGCTGCTGCTCCGTGCCTGCAAAGTTTATGCAAATTCATTTCAAGTTTCAACATCATCATTATTATCATGTCTTGCCTGGTTAGTTGAGGTAGAGTTGAGCGACCTATGACTAGGGGGGATGCTGATGCTGCTGCTGATGTGAATGTGGTAGTGGTAGTTGCTGCTGCACACAATTTGGCACAAAGCCATGTTGTCCGCAAGTGTTGGCATTTGTATTATTACAATTATTGCGTTGATGTAGGCAACTTCACTTTGTGGACTGTTTGCCTGTACTGCGGTGTGTGTGTGTGTGTGTGTGTGTGCATTGTTGTGCAACATGGCGTATACGCCATATTTGGTCAATATTATGCCAAGTTACGCGCAATTTCGTGGTGGCCACTCTCATTGGCTTTGACCATTGTAAGGCCCGAGATCTTAATTAAGTTATGCAGCGGGGGACTGGGGGGTGGAGCAAAAGTTTTGCCTGCCTGGCTTAAACAATGGCCAGCCACTTGAGACTTGTTTTCTTTGTTCGCCTGGGCATAACTTGATTAAATTTCACTCCATCTCTGAAGCCATAAACCACGCTCGTTTAATTTCAATTCAGAGGGAGAGAAAGAGCCTCGATTCCCTCGAATAAAAGCAATCACAGGCAAGCGGCAAATAAACTTGAAGAAAATTAAAAGTGGCAACCAAGAGGAGCAACCACCAGGAGCCGGGAGCAGGAGCCGAGCCAGACGAAGCAAACTCAAGTTGGCAGGCGGCAGCAGGAAACGTATCGACCTAATTGAACAAATCGCAGTAAACGAGGCGTAAATTTTTAATATGTTTCGGTTTGCGTAAATAAAAGCTAAGGCAAAAGTTTCTGTGGCCAACCCAATCCGATTTCCTTAATAAATTACAAATACCAGCCGGGCTGATGACTTAGGTAAAGCAAATCCATTTAATTAACTTAATTAAAATAAGAAAGGAGAGACGAAGAAAGAGCTTTGACATTTCTAACTTTCCGGCTTGAGCCCTAAACTATGTCTTTTGCAGAGATCACACAGTCACATCATTAATCAAGTAATCTACTGCAAATCTAGCACATATTTGACTTTAACTTGAAAATGGAAGGAGGGAGAGAGAGGGCGAGACAAAGAGCGACCAAACGGAAAAAGGAAATGTAACCAAAAGCTTAAAAAAATGTCATTGTAATAGTAATTTATTGCTGGCAAAACTTTTGCCTGTCGACAATTGTCGAAGTGGTGGGTGTGAGCCCACACACGCACACACACACACATACCCTGATACACCCACACACAGTTTGACATTTGACATATGCAAGTCGTTTGACATACAAGCAAATTACATGGAACTATTTGTCTTCTTAGCTAAATCACATAAGCTTCAGTAGCCGCGAATAGACGGCTACAAAGTACTAATAGCTTTTCCATTCCTAAGGTTCAGCTGCAGTATCCATAATTATCATTTTTCGTCGATGGACCTACATATATACATAAGTGGTAAAAGTTTTGAATTAAAAATGAGTTTTTGTGAACCCCTTTCATCCAACTCTGTCTACATTTTAGTTCTATGACGCCTTTGTTTTTGAGAGTAGTTGGACAGAAAAGCTCCCGCATCATAGGTCTACAGTGTATATTCGATACAATTGTAAGGGCTTTACGTCTTCAAACATGTCAATACACTGAACCGTATCTAACCGTTTTGTTTCGCGGCTTACGGATCGATACAAAAATTCTTTTTAATTCTTTTTGCGCAGAATATAATCAGGCCTATTCCGAATTCCAAACGTTTTCAAAAAGTAAAAGAGAAACGAAAACGAACGTTTTACTATTTGCTGTTCTGGCTGGCTGGCCTGCACACGTGTTTGTCATCATCTCTATAATTTGAATTAACAAAGCAGCCAGTATTTAAATATTCCATTTGAATAGGTCATATCAAATATGATTAAACAAAGACAGAAAAGGTGCTGTCTGATTACATAAATTCATATGAAGCAACCCTAGCGGCGCTCACGTCGCTAAGAGAGGGGAGAGCGAGTTATGTGCGCATGGAAACAGCGACCACGCTTAGCCATTATGCTGACTAGGCGCTTTTGGCTGTCCAATGTGTATGTGGTCAAATTACTCCACTTGGCTTATGTAAACATTGCGGCAAAGTGCTACAATGTGTTTCAATATGTTTTCAGTGTGCATTCGATAAGTGCGCATACTACATCTCCCTCCTTTTGAAAATAACGTAATTCTATGAAGTTATTTTAGTATTCAGTATTTAATTCTTATATAGTGTTTGTAAAATATAGTGTATATTTTTTTTTTTGTGTATGTAGTATATAAAATTGTTGGAATAAAATTTTTGTGTAATTATTATATGTATTATTTTTTTTGTTCTTTTTTTTTTTTTAAATTCTGTTCTTCGTTTTTTTTTTTTGTATTGTTTCATATCATTACATTTGTTGGCTGATCAGACCACTTTTTATATATTTCAGATTTTTAGTTATTAAACATTTTTAACCTGTCCTTATGTACTTTCTGTTTTTTCTGTTTGCTATCTCTAATTAAAATATTATCATTATCTTCTACTTTTTCTACTGTAAAGGGTCCTAGATACGTAGGATCTAACTTATGACCTGTTTCGTTTTTTAGCAAAACTTTATCTCCTACTGATATATCTACGTTCCTTACTAATTTATCGTAGATTTCTTTATTTTTTCGCTTATGTTCTTCTAACATTATTCTAGCTCTTTTTATATGCTAATTCTAATCTGTATTTGCTTTCCTTAGCATAATCATCTATATTATATATAGGTTCTATATTGTTTATGCTATTAAAATGTTTTGGCAAATTACTTGTTTTACCAAAGACGAGTTCGTATGGACAATACTTATGTGTCATAGACGGAGTCGTATTGAAACAGTATACGAAATATTGAAGCCATACGTCCCAATCAGTTTTATCAACCGATATATATGAACGTATGTATTCGTTAAAAGTTCGGTGGCTTCTTTCGACTGTTCCAACTGTCTGGTGGTGGTGTGCAGTTGATGTTATATTGTTTATTTTTAGGTATTTGCACAAATCATTAATTATTGAATTTTTATATTCTGTTTCCCATGTCCGTAATGAACGTCTTCATCGGACCGTACTTCAGAATAAATGATTCAAATATTGCCTTAGCAACAGTACTTGCATTTTTATTTGGAATTGGAATCGCAACTAAATATTTAGTCAAGTCACATATTAAGGTGACTGCGTATTCGTTTCCATTATCTGACTTGGGTAGCGGACCAATAGTGTCTACTATAACCCTGTCGAAAATATTTACTGGTGTTTCAGTAATTGTTAAAGGAGTTTTTATATTTGTTGTCACTTTTGATTTTTGACATTTTTGACATTTCCGTATGTACTCAGTAATATCTCGAGTCATGCCTTTCCAAAAATAATGTCTTTTGACCTTGGCCAAGGTTTTTGCAATGCCAGTGTGACCTCCTTGTATTGGATCATCATGTAATGTAGACAATATAGCTTCTTTTTCTTTTTCATTTTCTATTAGGGTCACCGGGTTGAGTAGCGCTACTCTCAATGATTTTAATGTTTTATTGCCCATTTGTTTAAAATTATCAATTGAAACTTGTTCAAAGATATTTTCCCACGGTGCCACTTTGAGTTGGCTGATTTTATGTATACCGGCCTGCATTTCAAGCCTTTGGAAAAACTGACCTAAGTCTAGAATTCCATTAGTATATAGATCGCTAAACATCATATCTTGCATTAATTTTTTTCCATGTTTGAAAAAACATAGCATATTTTTTACATGCAAGGTCACTACTTTTCGTACTTCGTCATTGTTGATGACTTCATATACGTTGGGCTTTTGAAGCTTTTTCTATAGATTGCCTAGGCAATTCTATTTCTTTTCCTTTCCCTGCGCAGGATTTTTGTCTACTTTGGTATCTTGTAGTGACTTTCATTAAATTTCTGTTGATTGCTTGTAGCTCTGTGATGGTTATTCTTGATAACGCATCAGCTACAAAATTGTCTTTTCCTTTAGATATTCAACTGTAAAATTATATTCCTCTAATTCAAGCCGCATTCGTGTGAGCTTGAGCTTGGATTTATCATTGAGAACAAGTAGGTAGTGGTCTGTGATCTGTTTTGACCCTGAAGTGTCTGCCATAAAATGTATGGTCTAAAATGAGTGTATTGCCCAATGAATTGCTGCCAATTCTTGTTCTGTTGTGCTTTTATTACTTTCACCCTTAGTAAACGCTCTTGATGCATACGCAACTGGGAGTTGGAGTCCATTTTTGTTTTGAGTTAAAACTTGCTCCACAAGTTTGTTTACTTGCATCTGTTATTATGCAAAACTCTTTGGTGAAATCTGGGTATTGTAATAAGTTTGGATTTATTAGTGCCGATTTGAGATGTTCAAAGGCATGCTGGCAATCAGCTGTCCATTCGAATTTAACATCTTTTTACATAATCTTGTTATGTGGCGAGAATATTCGGCAAAGTTTTGGATAAAACGTCTATAGTAATTGCAAAATGCAACGAATCGTCTAGGTTTTTCAGGCAAGTCGATGTCCCAATGACTCGCAAATTTTTCAGGATGTATTTTGTATTCTTGGCAAGATTCCTTTAGATTGTTTTTTGCGATTGTCCAAAAATGTGATATCTTCTGCTTAATTGAAAAATTAACAGTTTTAGTTTTCAGGATTAGTAACTTTTGGTGTTTTTTGAAATTTTTTAGAACATCTTCGGGTTAATTTTAGACCAAATAATTGGCATGAAAATGTTTTTCGGAACAACGCAATGACTTATTAAATCATCCATTTGAGGATATATGAATTTTCGGATACTTGAGATCTTGCTCTGGAGAATTGGTTGTTACCGAACTGTATGTTATTGGAACATACTCTGAGAATGTTAAGTTATTTGGCTCATTATAAGCCAAGTCTTCTGTTGGCTGAAGTCTAATGGTGACAATTGAATTTCTTTATGAAATCGAGAACATTTGTATTGTGAAAATGTATGTCTACTATATGAAAATCGTGTGGAATTTTGTATTTGTCTGTCTGTATCTCGAGTGGGTTAATCCTTTGGATTGAATTAGTTCTTGGCCTATGCCTTGAATACTAATTTTTATTGTTTTCCTGAATATCATGAAAGATATCAGAATTTTCTTTTAAAGAGAAATGTCTGCACCTGTGTCTATTAAAAAGACAAGTTTTTTATTTGTTTCTACATTAGTAAAATTTACGAATATGTTCTGGCTAAGATTGATGGTGTGAACCTTATGGTTTTTTACTGTTGTCCATCTAAAGGTTGTTGGGAGTTTCCCGAGTTATTCTGGGCTACTCTAACATTGCTTCGGTTATTATTTATTTTGGCCTCTATTGGAATTATTATTTTTCCATTGGCATTGCCTCGGCCTCCACGGTAATTGTTGTTACCGTTGTTATTGTAGTTATTTCTGTTTTGGTAGCTGCCATTGCCTCTACCACGATAATTTCCTCTATAGTTGTTTCCTCTATAGTTATTACCACGGTAGTTATTACCACGGTAGCTGTTACCTCTTTTGGGAATACATTACTGTATTCACACTACCGGTAACTCTGGTACTGGTACGGATGTAGGCGCTGACGGCTGCATCCATTGTTGTACAGAAACCAGATTCTAAAATCGTTTTGACACTTTCATGATCGGTTTTCTTAATCATTGTGTCAATGGCCTCGCTTGTGCTGAGAGTGTCTGCATTTTCGCGGGTATGCCTTGGTCCATGTATGCTGATTCAAGAAGTTGTCGCAAATTTTCAACCTCATTTGTAAACTGGGTGGCTGTTTTACCTTTTTGGGTAAGTGTAGCCATTTTTGCTTTTATGTTAGCGGGTGTTTCACCGACTACTACGGTCTGTAGTTTTGTTATTATCCCTTCTATTGTAGTCTCATTTCTGATCTTGTTAAGGGTTGTGCCAGTTATTTTAGATTTAATCACTTCAATTGCAAGTGCCTCATTATTTTCCTTAGTCAGGTTTACTATCCTTAGGGCGGTTAAGAATTTCTCAAGATGAATTTTCTTTCCGTCAAAATCAGGTATTGTTTGGGCAATTTCCCTGATGTATGCCCTCTGGGCAGGTACTGCTTCTGCCATATTGATATATTTTGTCTCTTCCTCGTTTGAATTTGAGTCAGATTCTGTATCAATTTCTTCTGTTATTTCTTCTGCTATTTCAGGTAATAATATTACTGCAGGAATTGTTAGATCGTGTAGATCTTTTTCTTTTATATCTATGTTTTCGTTATCTTCATTATCTGATTCGTCGTCTTCTGTTAAGACGTTTTCCTGATCTGTTACTTCTAATTCTTCCCTATGTTCTATGGTCAAAGGTGTGTTTAAGATAGTCGGGGCTGAAATATTTAAATTATACTTATCCCTGATTGTTATTAAATTCGATCGTAATCTAAGTAATAACTTTGATATTTTAGACCAGTTCGCCTGGTTTATATTATCTTTGTTTTTATGAACTAATATTCTTGTCTCATTGAAGGATTCGACAAGTATTTGAGCATGTTTATTTATTGTGTCTTTCTGTATAGCTCTATTTTGGCTTAAACATTTGTAAGACTTGTCAAAGGTATTTTTTATTTTGTGGATTTGGGTTTTCAAATGCTCCCATTCCATATTTAATTAAGCTCATTTCTCATTTTATATTGTTCATGTCTCATTTGGTAATTATGTTTTTGAATTTTTTTTATTTTCTTTAGAAAATTTTGTTTTGTATACCCTTGGTAATAATCGTCGTTTGAGCGAAAAAATTTTTTTTTTTTAGGACTTATCTAAGTCATTAGCATGGCTTATGGCTCTTTTGGATATACATTTATTGTGCATCTTATATGCTTTAAAAAAGAATATAGGCACACATTATAACAACGATTATTATCAAAAGTATGTTTGTTAAAGTCATGTCAATTGTGTTCGATTCTACTTTGTTTATTACGTTTGCAGTGGAATCCACTGTTTTTGAATCAATTAACCCCATATTGGGTGTTTTATTCTTTATGGAAAATATATTAAAAATTTTTGATTCTGGCTCATTAATTGAGAAATCTAAATCTTTGCTTATACGGTTACTATTCATTTAACTTTACAGTTTGAAAATTTGTATGTCTTGCCTGCGATTGCTTTTTGTTTTCCTTTCCTTTTTTTTTTTTTATTTAATGTTTATAACTGAAAATCTTAATTTTTGTCAAAAATTATATTTATTTGGAAAAATTTTTTTTTTTTTTATACGAAGAATAGAAATTTGTATGTTTTTTTTTTTTTTTTTTTTAATAATAATGTGTCCCTAATACGTTTACGACGGTGAGAATGGTGGGGATATTAAGGGGTGGGTAACAGTTTTCCTTTTTCGGGCCGTTTAAGTCGACAGCTCAAAATTAAAATGTTTCGTACAATTTTTTTTTAAAATTTCATTTGTGTTTTTTTTAAAAAATTTTGTTTTTTAATAATCTAAACTGCTCATCCTTCCTTCAGATCTCATTGGGGGGGTTGTCTTCCTTCTGGTCTGGCTTGACGCGCCAGACGGGACCTGGCTGCACAGGTTTATTGGTTTTGTGGCATGTATCCTGACATGCTGGGGGGGGTTGTCTTCCTTCTGGTCTGGCTTTGACGCCAGACGGGTCCGGTGCTGGCTGCACAGGTTTATTGGTTTTGTGGCATGTATACTGACATGCTGGTGTAGAGTGGGCCTCTACAGTCTCCTGGGCACTGCTTTTGTAGTTGGGGGATCAGCTTCTCTGTGGGTGGTTTTGTTTTAGGATATGCTTTTTGATATGGATTTAATTTGGGAGTTTTCGAATGTAGGAGTTTGTTTTGTTTTATTTTGTATTTGTTGCTTTAAAAATGATAACTCCTCGTGGAGTTCACAGGCATCCTCCCATTTTGGGGGATTTCACTGTTCAATGCCTTTTTATTTCGGCAATTTTTTTGAAAATTTTGCAACGAAGACCTCCTTTTTCTTTTGAGGTTTCATACTTAGTAATTTTTGAACAAAACACCTAGCATTCTACTCACTCTGTAATTTTTGTTTTTGGTTTCCCGCATATCTTTTCTTCCTTCCTTTGGGTTGTTTTTGTGTTTTTCTTCCTTCTTTTCTGGGTTTTTTTTTGTGTTTTTCTTCCTTCCTCCTTCTGGGTAGCCTCCAGGCTCTACGTCACGGTCGCCATGTAAGACCCCATGTAATCCATAATGTCCAAATTAGTATCTGTCTTCAATTGGTTTTTGGTTTTGTCTTTATTGGTGCGAGCGCACTCTGTGCCTCGATCTTTACTTGTTCACAAGCTTATGCATAATCATTTATTACAAATTCTTAAGAGTGGGTTTACCCCTAAGGCTAAGAACTGCGCTGTCAGAGACGCTGGCAGCAGAGCATTCGGTATTGATATTTGTATATGTATATGTTGCGGCGCTCACGTCGCTAAGAGAGGGAGAGCGAGTTATGTGCGCATGGAAACAGTGACCGCGCTTAGCCATTATGCTGACTAGGCGCTTTTGGCTTTCCAATGTGTATGTGGTCAAATTACTCCACTTGGTTTATGTAAACATTGCAGCAAAGTGCTACAATGTGTTTCAATATGTTTTTAATGCTAACGCTGAGTACAGTGTACCGATAAGTGCGCATACTACACAATCTTAAAACCCTCCTTGGTCTAGAAAATTTTGTTTAGTTTTATTTTTTTATTTCATATTTTAGCAGATAAAAAAAAAAAAAAAAAAATTTAAAGATAAAAAATAACGACCAAAGGGCACAAAAAAAGAAAAAAATCACCACCCAACAAAAAATAACCAAGTAATAGGGCCATATAATATAAAAATTTCAGTCATTACTTTGAAATAAAAACGTAAAGTCCGTATTCAAATTTAAAAAACGACATTAAACGTACAGTGAAGAATAAAAAACTTGACCAATTTGTGCATTCCATACTGATGGACTAGTTCTACAAGTGGATTCATATGTTTTATAAACGAAAATTAAGTGTATTTACAATTTGTTGCAAGATTTGGCATGCACTCAGGGTTGATAAACCACAGATTCAGTACTCAGTATTTTTTTCTGTGCTAGGTGCTGCCGAAAGCAAGCCTTCAGGTGACCGTTTCGGCACAGTACTCCCTGACGCTCATACAAATGTCAGCGATCCGCCAGGCGATTTCAGACAGCCATCGGCTCCGGTATATTCGTTAACCGGCAGTCTGTAAGGGATAACCGTAAGCGCTGCCGATCCGCACACAGCCCGAAGGGAATAGCCGAGCGAGCTCCTTCTCAATCTCTTGGCTTGTGTGCTTCTAATTTTCCCAAAATTGACAGTTTAGATGGATCGAGACGGTATTGCAGACATACACACTACCCGCTACATCACAATCGGCTAGATTACCAGAGACTGTACATGAAATGTCGTGCGACCGCCAGGCGATGTTGGGATATCGTTCGGTTAGCACATTCTCTTAAAAGTCGCCCTATTCCTCATGAAGAACTTACAAAGTTGCTCCTCTTCTTTGACATGCAAGAGGCACATATCTTGTTTTGCACCCCGCAGGATCTCAAATTAAACTGGGCGAAAAGTCCGATGAAATGAGAGCAATATGTCCTAATTTAATGTGGACATAAGGCGCATAACATTATTGAATTTAATTTTACTGCTTACTACGATTAATTTTGATATGGGCCTTTTGTCCGTGGGCGTTTTGTCATGTCACCGCAAAATCTCACACGAAAATGTAGAAAACAGAAAGCTACACGTGGCGTTTAGAAAAAACTACACGAAAGTGTAGAAATAAAAAAGTAAACGAGGCATGCAGAAAAGCTAAATGCGGCGTGAACAAATGCACAGGCTACATGACAAGAGAAAATCTGCGTTTTTTTCAAAGTATTTCAACATTTTTCATTAAGCCTTCTGAATTCCACACGGAAATGTAGGTTTTCTGCATTAACGTTTTGATATTGAAATCCTACACGCGCGTGTAGAAATTCTAAACGAAAATTTAGCTCAAAATCAGTATAGAAAAGTTACATTTTTCGTCTAGAAAACTGTTTCCACACGTGACGTAAAGGTTTTCTAAACAAAAGTTAAGGATTTCAAATGCTAAAGACATTTAAAAAATCTACACGAAACCTGTAGCTCATCGTCGCTTGTCGCTCCCCTTTATAACTGTGATTTGCGGCATTGCCGCGCAAGTGCTTATATAGCCGTATGGGATAAGCTGCCGGCAATTGTGTGTAAGTTCCCAAGACAAGGTAAGTAAGTTGTGAGTTCGAGTCCCAGACAAGGTAAGTAAAAAAAAAAATTAAATTGTAAGTTTTTCGGAAGAAACACCCTACAGTCTTTGTGTCCCTTCCTCCCATTCCCTCCCCACACTACCCTTCTCCACACATTTGCTTGTGTAAATAGTATAGTTGAACGTTGGATTTTTAAAATTGTTCTAAACGTGTGTAGAAAAGCTACATGCTGCATTTAGAAATGAAAATCCTAAACGCTCACGTAGAAAAAGCTACACGCCGCATGGAAATGAGAAAGCCGTGTTCAAAATCCCTGTGAAAAAAAAAACTACATTTTTCAAAAAAATTCCCACCTTTCCTCAAGTTCTTTTGAACCGATTTTGATGAGTGGGGCGGGTAATGGACGCAAAATTAACGTGACTATGGCCCGAACCTCGATTATTGGAAAAAATTTTTTTATTCTATTTTTTTGTTCACTGGACTGCAAAAAAATTGCCAAAAATCGATTTCGCATTTTGAAATGGCCACTACTTTTACAAATTAAATTTGTATACCCTTGCGAGGGTATTATAAACTTGGCGGGATGTTTGTAACGCATAGAAGGAAGCATCTCCGAACACATAAAGTATATATACTCTTGATCAGCATGACGTGCTGAGTTGATTTAGCCCTGTCCGTCTGTCTGTTTCTATGTAATCTCCTCGGTCAGTTTGAATCTTCACCAAACTTTGCCGGTTCGGATGACTATAGCATATTGCTGTCATAGGAACGATCGGTCAAAAAACTAGACCCTTTATGAAAATGTTTGAGTTCAAAGTAACATAAAAATTAATTCAGTGACGTCACAAGTTTAAAAATCTTTTTTGTCCTGCTCGATCCTGTTTTTGGCTATTTTCATAAGATGGGCTCGATAAGACTGTAGACTTCAGATTAAAGTCCGAAGACACGAAATTCAGACTTCTGGGAGTGTTAAAAGAAACCTTGTTTAATCGTGGCGGAAAGTGCTAGGTTTGAGATAGAGTAAACAAAGACGGTTGAGAGTTAACAGTTGGATGAGCGATCCCTTTTCGCTGCCAGAGTATTCTGGTCTATTTAGGAGTGTTTATTGAAAGTGTTTTAAGTCCGTGTTTGCAAGTACATTTGATTCGTTTCAAAGACTTCAGTCATCAAAATCGTTCTTCTTATGTGGGCTTGATCTTGAAATGCAGACTCATGAGTGACATGACCAAACACTTTATGTCCTGCACTAAATAATAGAAACAACGCAATCCCTCGGGATCTTTGGAACGATTGACATCTAACATTGAGCCAATTTTGGAGGTGCTGAATGAGATGTGCTCATCGCCGATGACAATTTCCAGTTCCTGCAAAACAACATTCAAATCACTCAGATGTCTTAGGAGGTGTCCACTGTACTTGCCTGACGACCAACGGAATCTGGCGGCGGCCAGTTCATATCATCTCCCTGCATGATTTCCGAATCGATAATGATGCGTTTCAGCTCCTTCAGGACCGACTGATGCACAAAGGCCTCTTTGCGGATCATGGTGTCGTTCTTGTAGTTGGAATTGTTGGCATAGCGGAGCTTGCCATCCGGCCGGAACTCGAACTCTAGAAACTCATGACCAAATTTACCCTTGTGGCCCACGTAGTAGCGCAAGTAGAAGTCCTCCGATGACATGGTAAGAGTGAAAGTTTTATTTCAATGTATTTGTATGCCGATGCCAATTTAAGCGAATAACTAATTTTTCAGCAAAATTCAGAGATGAAAGAACCCTTAAAACTAGCCGACTATCGATAGCTTTTGGTTGTGAAGGGCCAAGTATAACGTGATATCGTTGATGGATGAGTGCCAGCCTACAAATTTCATGTGAGTTAGTGAAACGGCAACATTTTCTGTGTTTAACCCTTAGAATGGCAGTGGGGTACATTTGAAGCCCTATTTCGAATGAGGCGTCTTCTCTTCGACACCTGGCCCTTGTTGGTTAAAGGCTTCCAATCGGAAGTTTCAAAATGTGACTGGCAGATTTTTTCATTTTGACCAAAAATACATCCTGAAGATTCTTCCCACAATTTTCAGGGACTGCAAAAAAAATAAATTTTTTTAAAAATTACGAAATAATAATTACTAGGCTCGCCCTGTGGTCGAAATTCGACCATCGAACAAATTAACACTTAACATTAAAGGATGTACACTTTTAAGTCTAAAATAATATGTCAAAAAAGTCTCATATTTGCATAGTTTTTGGTCCAAAAATAATTATATCTCAATCGGTTTGAAACCCTGGACAACTTGATTAACAAATATTCCAATTTTGAACAGTCCGCCAACATTTGGTTAACTAACCTGGCATAGTTTGGTCTTTTTATACTTCCCAGAAAGCTATAAACATCGTTTTGTTCTTTCCTTAATCTTTTGTTAAAGTTTTGGTTAAGTGTAAGTCTTAAAGCAATTTTCAATGCATTTCTTTATTTTTGAAGCCGACAGCCTGGGAAATGTTGCTTGAGGATGGCTCCAAAGAAAGTGTGGAAAGACAAAATATATAAATTTTTTGAAGAGATTTTGTAGCGCAGTGATAGTGGCTGACCCTACCACAGGCGTTAAATCCATAGATTCGATGTATTTCCGATTCGATGTAATACCGATTCGATCTCAAGATCACTGCACAGTCTCCAATTGTGCTCGGTGTATTTAAATTTGAATAGTGAATTTGCCATCGAATTGAATGTTTCGTTATAAAGTACCATTCCTGTCATCCTATTAAATTTCCCGAACAATACTGACTATTTTCGCACTAATTTGTTTAGTCAATTGAATTTAATGCCATCTGCATGTCACCGTAAGTATCTTTGATTCGCTATAAAACAATAAATAATTGGAATACAATTTTTTTTTGCTCTTAATACGCATTCCAACATTACTCTGCTAGAAAGGAAGACGAACATATCAATAGGATTAGCAATATAACAAATTTTTTAACAATATTAACTATTGTTTACGTTCCGAAATACATTTTATTAGCAGCACTTGCCTCGCACAAAAATTTCTTGTCAATTGGAAATTCAGTTAGACCAGCAACTTTAAATCTGCTTAAAACAAAAACAAAATATGCGTAGAAGATTTTTCCCGTTGATCGTCTCTTCACAGAGAGAGAGCGCACTAAGAGCCACTCTCTCTGTTTACAAATCTCAAAATACAACTGAGCACAGCTCACAGAGAGTGTTGGCATGTTGATACAAAAACAATGCATTGGTCTGCTCAGCTATCTGTGTGAAGTATGTGTGTGTTGGTACAACTTTTAATTCGATCTAAAACAATAAATAATTACAATAAATTTGTTTTTTACAATGGCTGGGTTTAAAAACTCATACGAACATATGGTATAAATTTTGGGTTAATTGAATTTGTTTTACTAAGCTAAAAAGGGTGCCGTATGAAAATTTTTTTAGCGTATTAATATATAGATATATGTGACCAATGGGTCTGTAAGTATG
>JAEIFV010001833.1:0-15712 GCA_018904265.1 Lordiphosa collinella | reverse complement strand
ATGATATATAGTAGGTATGCCATTGTCGTTTTGAATATACCCACTTTTATCGAGATATAGAAATATTTCCGGGGGAGTAAAACCGTTTAAATTACATAGCTGAAAATATGAGTCGCTCTCATAGAACTGAGCTTTTATAAGAATGTTGTCTATGTCTATCAAGGGATCTCCGTATGTGACTTCTAGTTAGGTAAATTATGTGACTGTCTATTCTTATTACTTCAGATGCATTATATAGTTTCTTGTTAGAAATAAATTTTGTGTAGTTGCTAATTGGCGATCTATACATAGACGTGCATGCTCTTAATATCCTTCTCTCGAATTTACGGAGCCTTTCCATATATGATGGAAATATATTGAACCAAACAGCACAATCATACGAAAGGATTGGTCTAATAAGTGACTGATACATAATTACTTTTATTCTGCTGCTCACCAGTCGGGAACTAAACATTCTTTTGTAAATAAAAAATGCCTTTTGGGCTTTTTCCAGTTGCTTGTTGATGTGATAATCAAAGTAAAGGACCCTTTCGTTCCTATGTATTTGTACCAAAAGACTTTGTGCAAAGTTTGGTGAAGATAGCTTTAAAACAGACGGAGGAGAGGAGAATATATATACTTTATGTGGTCGTAGACGCTTCCTTCTGTGCGTTACAAACATCGGGACAATTTTAATACCCTCTGCAAGGGTATAAAAAAGTGTAAGTGTGGCTAACACTCACGGGGCCTTGATGTGTTTATCTGACAAGGAAGCATGGTTTGTTGCCATATTTAGTTGGGCTCCTCTTATTTAACCAATACAAAAGGAGTTCATCAAAAGCGACGACAGTATAAGATCGTATCAACAGCGATAAGTAGACGAACTTCCGGCCGCTCCATTGATGTTAGCCAAGGAAAACAATAGAAAATCGAAATGTTTGCCGCTGTTCTCATAGTCCGAATATGGCCAATTTTTATGCAATTATAAAACAAAGGTCCAAGCTCGATAGAACAATCGGTCGAAAAAATAAACAAAAAAAAAAAAAACACAAATTTAACAAAATATTCAAGACCGGACAACCCAAACGAAAGCGTCGGGGTTCGGTTACTAAATGAGATTTTCATTTGATTTTGCTAGTTGTACAAATTGAAGTAGAGTCAAAGCCTACTTTGCTATTCCCCTGGAAAAGGGTCAGACCGTCACCGTTAATTGGTATACCGAAGACTGCTTGCCAAAAGTTTTCAATAAATTTGTTGGAAAACCGCAAGGAGGAGGAGTTGCGGCGCAATTTTTTATACATCATGATAAAGCGCCAGCTCACGCCGCTCATTGCGCTCTCTGTGGCATCGAAGAAATACGTCCAGCACCATATTCTCCGGATCTAGCACCTTGTGATTTCTGGTTATTTCCAAAAATTTAAAAAAAATTGAGGGGAAAGTTCTTTAACACCAAATGATGCGGTAAATGCTGAACTTGAAAAGCTTGAAAAGCTAGATTTTGAATACTGTTTTGACAAGTGAATCTATGGGCTTAAAAAATGCATTGAAATCAATGGCGATTATGTAGAGAAGATTAAAAATGTTGCAGATATGGAATAAATGCACAAACATATAGTCATATATTTATACGAGGTGTGTTCAAAAAGTATCGCGAATTTCGATTTTTTTGTGGCGTTATGTTGGTACTCATGTCTCTCACTTATGCCGACAAGCTCGGCCATTTTGAATGTTCACTTAATTGTTGACAGCTGCTTTGCTTGCACGTGTTTTGGATCGTCTTCGATTTTTACCTATTCAAAAAAATGGATCAAAGAACCTGTATCAAATTTTGTGTGAAAAACGAAATTAAGTGCGCGGATGCATTCCGAATGTTGACTGTGGCATACGGAGAAGCTACCTTGGACCGAAGCAACGTTTATCGGTGGTACAAAATGTTCTCAGAAGGCCGAGAAGATGTGAACGACGAAGAGCGTGCCGGACGCCCGAGCACTTCAACAACAGACGAAAAAATTAATGAAGTGGAGAAAATGGTATTGGCCAATCGTCGAATCACCGTTAGAGAAGTTGCTGAGGACCTAAACATATCGATTGGCTCGTGCCATTCGATTTTTATCAATGATTTGCAGAGACGGGTCGCCGCGAAATTCGTACCAAAATTGCTCAATTGCGACCAAAAAACATCGAATTGCTAATGAGATGTTAAACTCTGTCCGCGACGACCCAAATTTGCTCCAGAGGGTCATAACTGGTGACGAATCGTGGGTTTATGGTTATGACGTGGAAACCAAAGCTCAATCATCTCAATGGAAGCTGCCGCACGAACCAAGACCGAAAAAAGCGCGCCAAGTTCGGTCGAATGTGAAAGTTTTGCTGACAGTTTTCTTCGATTGCAGGGGCGTGGTGCATCATGAGTTCTTGCCACAGGGAAGAACGGTCAATAAGGAATATTACCTGCAAGTTATGCGCAATTTGCGCGAAGCAATCCGCCAGAAACGCCCGGATTTGTGGAAGAACAAAAATTGGCCCCTGCTCACACATCGTTGCTTGTGCGCGACTTTTTGGCCAAAAACAACACACTAATGATGCCGCAGCCACCGTATTCCCCAGATCTGGCCCCCTGTGACTTTTTCTTGTTCCCTAAACTGAAGAGGCCCATGAAAGGACGACGTTACGCTACGCTTGACGAGATAAAGACGGCATCGAAGGAGGAGCTGAACAAGATAAAAAAAAATGATTTTTTGAAGTGCTTCGAAGATTGGAAAAACCGTTGGCACAAGTGTATAATATCTCATGGGGATTACTTTGAAGGGGACAAAATAGATATTCATGAATAAATAAATAATTTTTGAAAAAACACAAAATTCGCGATACTTGAACACACCTCGTACTCGATGATAAATTTTAGATAGTATTCTGTGTGTTTTTGTCTTTGATTTTGTTTTTGTTATTGTGTTGGGCTTTGTCTTTGTTATTGACCCCCCCCCTTCCGCCCAGCGTGCGTGCGCTGTCAAATTTACCTAGGGAGGGGGGAAATCTTCTGTGGCTCTATCTGTTATAGTCTCTGAGATCGACGCGTTCGTACAAACAGACGGATATGGCTACATCGACTCTGCTTTTGACGCTGATCAAGAATATATACTTTAAGGGGTCGGAATTGTTTCCTTCTCCTTGTTACATACATTTGCACAACTTCATGATCCCCTTTTCCCATTATAATGAGAACAGGGTATAATAAAAAGGGTTCAAACAATCTTTATTTGAATCGTTTTTAGCCTTTTTCGTTTTGAACTGATATTCAGCATAAATTAATCCACATATTTGGATAATTGCCAAAGCTCTTATGGTACAAACTGTTGGGAAATGATATGGGCTCAGGTGTAGAGCAAAACGATGTTCCGGTTTGGAAGTAAAACATCGATGCAACATCGATGTTTTTCAAATTTAAAAAGTCTGTGCCTCAAAGATTTTGTTGAGATTAAAAGAATAATATAGGGTTTTAGCGACTATTTTGTTTTTGTCAAAGTGCTTGTTAGCCGCCTCAAATCACAAGATCAACGAAGATTTGCATAGGGTAGCTTTGGATACTCAGACAGACTGTTTCGATGGACTGGGAATCTCACAGAGAGTTCAAGCGCTGATTCAACAAGACGTTTGCAAATACGTTATTGGCGAATTAAAACTCGAATTCTAAAATCGTAAAGACCAATGATTTATTTTCACAGTAAAGAACGGTAGTCTCGAGAATGTGTGCTGTACAAGCCTTAACGGTTTCTCATTAAACAAACAATAAAACCTGTATTTATAAAAGGGAGGAAACCCTAAAAATGCTTACAAGAAACTGGCATGTAATGTACCAGCGAGCGTCGCAGAAAACTTAACAGTGGCCAACCAATCAAAGATTTAACAAGGGAAACCTTCAACACATTCATACCTTGTGGGCTTAATAAAAAACTTAAAGAATATGGATTTTACGTCGTAAAACTTATGGTTAAGGAAAAATGGTCACTACATCAATAATAGTAAGAAAATGTGCGACCGATGCACGATTGTGGAAAAACATTTGATAAACCGCGCCGTTAGCTTAAGGTGGGTTTCATTCAAAGTATGTTGGGACTGGGGATTGGTATCCCAACTAAGGTATTTATGTCTCGAAGGTACAAACCGTCTATCTATAAAACTGTGGGAGATGTAACGGAGGCGTGGCGAAAATTGAAAATAAACTTGATCTGCCTGCAAGTATAAGAAGTCTATGTTCCATACATGACAAACTCTATATCCATTTCTAAGAACTGTGCGTTCATACGGACAGACGGATGCTGATCAAAGATATAAATACTTTTAGTGTTGTAGATGCCGCCTACTGGCTATTACGTACATTTGCACAAACTTACTACAGAGTATACAAAAATATATCTACAAAAATTTTAGGACCCGAGCGAAAACGGGTATACAGCCAGTTTTTTTTTATATTTAACTGAAGCCTCATTCAATCACAATTGTGATTAATTGTTTCTTATTATAATATGTGACAGTTGCAAAATGGGAAAAACACATGTCTTATTAATTCAGACAAAATTATATTTTCCCCTTTGGGGGTGGAAAATTCCGCTTGTGCTACTAATTGGATGATAGTTTTCAGTTTAAACTTTGCATTGATGATCTATAAGTCTTATCTTTTCTCCCAGGGTCTGTAGGAAAGGTCTATTTTTGATTTCTCGTATCTTTCTTACCACTTTTCTGTACAGTCAACAGAATTTCTTTTAACAACGCCCCCAACTCGTTTCAGCATTTTCATTATAATATTTCCTAGCATTGCATTCTTACCTGGGTCACCTCGATCAGCAATAAGTTGGGCAAAACAATAACAAAATCTGCCTTAAAAAATATAAATAATTACAAATTATTATACATTTTTCGGGCCACATCAGCGCTCTTTGACTGGCCGTGTGTGTGGTGTGGGTGTCACCATAATTCCATCTAAACTACTTAAGTCGATCTTTGGTCTACGTTTTGCTGTCGTGGTCAGGCAGCGCGTGATCGGATACTAAGTGTAACTATGGAGGTTATTTAACTCATTTTGCAATGTATTGTGGAAATTTTTTGGGTATTTTGTTAGATCAGCTAAAGAAGAGCGCTGGGGGGAAAAGGTTTTTAACGATTGATACTGCTGATTGAGGAGAAAGCTGGGTTAAGCAATGGCGGAATGTGTAATCTAAGTGATCCCATATTGTTCTTTGAATGTTTTGCAATGCTTAATTTTAGGTCGGAACAGTCTACAGTCTTTATTTAGTCAACAGCATTATTTATCGATCTGCCGAAGGATTGGTAAACATTGGATTAACGATAGTGAAGTTTTGAGCAAAAGGGGATTCCGGTCCCGGGGGTTTTCTCATGTTGTACATAGTTTATTTAAGTTTTCGGCAAAAGTCCGGGCTCCGGGCCCCTCTCAGAAGACCCTGTCGACGGGCCTTTGTACAGAGTATATTACAGTTGGATTTGACCGACTTTCTTACTTGTTTTGAGTCTATTAAGGTGTTAATATATCAAAATTTACCGGCCTGGCAAGCGGTTACTGCCGGAGGCCGAAGGGCAATAGGCTCATGCAAGGATAATGTTGGTTTTCTCCAAGGTACGGGTGCTTAGTTCCCATAAAATTAAAATCCACTCTACTCTGGCCGGGTGGCTCAGCGTCTAGTGTGCGCGACCGCTGTGCAAGAGGTCGTGGGTTCGATCCCGCCTCGGAACATCTAATGAAAAGTTTTTTCTTTGAACAAACTTTACACCCGGTCACCCCTTATTGCTGTTGGCGCCAGCTTTGTAGTAATTAGCCATGCAAAAGCTTCTCAAACTGCCGTTCGGATTGTAGGTCCCTTTCTCTTGTGCGAAAATTAGAAGCTCACAAGCCAAGAGATTGAGAGAGGCTTGGCTTTGGCCCTTTGGGGCTGCGTCAAGCCATTTTTTACAGAATTAACAGATCCCTTTTGGCTAGTTTTAGCCTCTTTTATGAATCTAGTTTCAAATTTGGTAAAGCTTAAGTTGGTCCGAAATCAGTATGGGGGGAAGAACAAACTTTATGGAGCATCCTGCCTAAAATCTGAGTGCCCATTCGAACCTCGAATAAAATCCACGAGGTAGAAGTATGGCTATTTCACAGTAAGTTGAAATTATGTAAGTAGTTTCAATCAATTTTCAGTGGGGTTATCAAAAAACCACCAACTATCTGGCTGACTCATTTTCTTTGTTATTGTTTTTGTACCTTCAATTGTTTTGGTATGGAAAAATACTGAGCAACATTCCAGAATGCATGAGATTAGCCAACAAAAGTTAGTTAGGCTGGTTACGTGCACTGATCGATCAGTTACCAAAGTCGAGGTCACACATGCATATGTACATACATACATACATAGAGAAGGAGGGAGGGGGTTGAGATTCATGTGCAAAAAAAAAAGAAATCATTTTGAAAAAGGGGTTGGGTGGAAGTGGGTAGGGGGAGGAGGAGGAGGATCGCAGAGTTGAAGGCGGGCGCAGCGTGTGAAAACGACCACGATGGCAACGACGATGACTGCGACTTGGGCAGCGACGTCAACGTCAGCAACAACAGCAACAACAACGACGACAGTATGTCTGGCGGCGTAGCATGAACTGGCGACATTCTGTCTGGTGTCGATCGAATGCAACGTTGCCCAATTTCAGCCGCCGCGCGCGCTACTATGCTCGTTCGTTTGTGGTACCTGTCTGTCTGTGTGTGTCTCAGAGAGAGAGAGAGAGAGAGCTCGTAAGCGAGCGCAGACACAGCGACGACAACGAAATGAATCCAACATGTTGGAGCGAGTCTAGAATTCATTCTGAGTGGCATTCATTTTGAGCAACACCCACATGCAAGTGTGTGTGTGTGTTTGTGTGCCAGCACAAAACGTGTGAATACGAAAATAAATTAAATAACATTAGCTTAAGGTACACCTTGCCAATTGCCACTGTGCGCTACACAGACTTGGGGGCGCCAAAAAAAAAAGCTCCTGTTCCAAACTATCCCCCCCTGCCCCACCCACTCAACCTGTTGGTCATTCCTCTAAGCCAGGGCTGCAGTTCTGTTTTCGGTGTTGAACTGGTTTCAAACTGCCTGGCGCCAGGGCTGACTGCCATGGAAAATTAGCTAAGCTTCGTCGCTGTCGTTGAAAATCGACAACAGCGCAGCCAACAGGCGGAGGCGTCAGCTCGACAGACGAGTTATGTGGCTGGCGGTGTAAAAAAAAACCTGTTTGTTTAAACAACAATCTTGTACTAAAAATACAAATGTGCCTCACACACACAAACACACACAGTAGAAGCAGCAGAAGCCGCAGCAACTGCGACAGCAGCAGCACTCTCGCGCTCTCGGCAGCAGTGAACTCTCATTTATTCACAACTGTGTGTCTGTTTGTATGTGGGTTTGTGCATATGTGTGAATGCAGCACGGTGTGGCGCTTTATGCGGACTGGGGAAGAGGAAGAGCCGCCTGCCAGTGTGTCTGCCAGAGTGCGCCAGAGTCTTGGCCACCGATAGCATTTCCCCCCGCCCCCTACCCGCTCCCGCACCCCGCTGAGCACAGCTGCATTAGCAGGCAGTCGGACAGGGACAGGCAGGCGGGGGCAGGCAGCGCCATTGCAGCACGTAGGCGTCCGCGGGTCTGACTCTGGTCGCTTGGTCGGTCGTTTGTGGCGTTGTGTGTTGGCGTTGGGCAGGGAAGTCGATTCAAATGGGGGCGCGCTAAGGCATTATTTTTGAATTAGTGATCCTTTGAATTATAATTTATAATTTATAATTTATAATTTATAATTTATAATTTATAATTTATAATTTATAATTTATAATTTATAATTTATAATTTATAATTTATAATTTATAATTTATAATTTATAATTTATAATTTATAATTTATAATTTATAATTTATAATTTATAATTTATAATTTATAATTTATAATTTATAATTTATAATTTATAATTTATAATTTATAATTTATAATTTATAATTTATAATTTATAATTTATAATTTATAATTTATAATTTATAATTTATAATTTATAATTTATAATTTATAATTTATAATTTATAATTTATAATTTATAATTTATAATTTATAATTTATAATTTATAATTTATAATTTATAATTTATAATTTATAATTTATAATTTATCAAATGAGATTTGTGTTTTAAAAGGTCCAAAAACAGCCTCGACATGGAGAACCCACCCTTAAAGCATTCTTAAATTTTCATTTTTGTGTTTTTCTAAAGCATGCCTGAAAAACGAAAACGGTACGAAGAGCTTACGAAACGTCAGAAAAGGCGAGCAATCGACGCCAGCAATTTGCTATACATAGCTCAACCCAGAGAGCTGCTGAGACTGCGCTACAATCTCAATTGCAGCGCGATGAACAAGTTTAGCTGCAGGACAGTTTAAGATCTGCAAAAACGCCAGAGCAGGCTGTTGCTATAGAAGCTTCGCCTCTTCGGTTTTAGTTTTATATGCTAATGGGATCGTAGCAACTCACGTGGGGTAACTGAATACACAATACTTTATTTTTTCCAAATCTTCTTCAAAAACTTTATAAAGCTTGCTTCGACGTATAAATCCTGACTTATACAGGCCTGGATTTTAGCTTTTCATTTCCATTTATCTTCATAGAAATATCTTGATGGCTAAAAGTTTACATGGAAATCAGATTCCATACCAGTTCTAATCGTCAGAACTCGGCAACGAGAACAGGCCTAACAATATAATGAGCTTTCCAAACCAGATCTTGCCTCTTCAGAAAAATGAAAAAATACTAGGTTTTTCAAACACCGTTCCAAAAGATAGGCGGGTTCTTATTTGTAAAACTGATGCTAATACTAAGCCTAGCAAAAGAAGGGAACTAAAAGATTATTCAATCGAGAACTGGAAGACAGAAGAAAGATCTGGAGTTTAACGTAGAACTCAAGTATCCATGCGAATAGCAGTCCACCTCCCCATGTTAAGATAGCAGCTCACCTCCCTCCCAAGGAGAGAACATTGAAAAGTGCTTCACTTTCAAAGCTTCGAAACCAAAACTGACAGATAAAAGCTGATTTAGAATCTCTTTCTTAAGCTTCCAAAATAATTTGATGACTCTAAGTGAAAGTGCTTAGTAAACCTACCGGGGACACACATAAACAGGGGCTTCTGTTTGGTTCGGAGCTGTCTTTACATGTCAGCTTTTGCGCTCATGCTGCTTTGGAATTCCCAAGGAGTTATCGCATCGCTGGCTTGGAGAGACGGACGCTGGACTGACAGTCGGCGGACAAAGATCGCTGATGAAAGACCTGTTGTGGGTCTTCAAATAGCTGTACGGTCTACTATTCTACTTTGTGGTGTTTTGTGTCCCTATCTAAAGTCATGCGAAAGCATAACATGACCTCGATCCGGCTAGAACTGCAGGTCAAAAGCAAAAATTATCCCAGAAAAGCCTTCGATCTACTTTTAAACCTTAATTATACCAAAACAAATATAAATACCGAAAAACAGTGGTTTTTAAAGCAGGAAGTGAATATAAGAAGATGATTAATCTATAAAGCAGCCATGCCCAGCCGTATGCTCTTTGGGTGCGTTTTGTTTTTGTAATTGCACCGAAGATAGGAAATTTCTGGTCCTATACATGCAGGGCGCGCGGAATACAAAACGACACACATGCAAACATTTCGCAAACATTTTACGGGTCACTCTAATAGGAACATAGAGATAAATTTGGATAGCCAATTCAGATAAGTCGATTCACCATTAGTTACTCCATTTATAAAGATTATCCGAACACAATTCTGCGATTAATTAAAAGAAGTCTACTAGAGTACGATGGTTACCGGTTCTCAGGAATCAAGTTCAAACTACAAAGAGCAAACAATACGAATTGCTTTTGCACAGATGTGGAAGATATGATGTTTTTTCCAATCTGCGGGGGCGGGAGGGGACGTGGCAAAAATTGAAAATAAACTTGCACACGAAATCATTCGTCGCCAACAACAAAATCTTCACTAGCGTCAGCGCATACGTATTTGATGTTGCGTTTAACTTAGCAAGAGGCATAGGAGAGAAAGAGAAGAGAGAAAACATACAATTGTGCTATGCTTGAGCCTCTATGCGTGCTGCAATGTCTATGCGTAAAACAACAACGAATGCAGGGCTCGCGCATAGGCTGTGGGCACCCCTGATATAAGCCGAACCGTGTTCTTATTAGCATTTCGGTTCAATTCAGCTCTTTCTAACCGACTTTGCTACATTTTATGAACACGAATAAGCGGTTCGGTGAGGTTTCTTGGCTGTTCTTGTCTGAGAATCAAATCCAGGACGAAGTAAATTGCGTTTTAATGCACTACACCATCTCACATTCTGTCTAAAAATGTTTGAGAAAGTTTCACTCTCTTCTTATGAAAAACCAAAGCTTACTTCTCATACTACAGTAAACCCTGCTTAGGCTACGCCACTGTTGTGGAGCCCAGGCAGTGCCTTCTACTGCTTCTTCTACGTCTTCTGCTTCTTCTACTTCTCGCCGACTTCTTCTTGTTTTGTTTTTACGTTATTTATGCGCTTCGTTCATTTCGTTCACGTTCGACTACAAAACAGAAATTGACTCAAATTGACGACGACGACCAAGAGCCCCCCTTTCAGCGGAACCCCCGTTCCTGCAGCAACCGCACGAAAGAATGCCGCCGCTAACTAGCCCTGGTCCAAGGCAAAGGCAAGGCGAAGGCACAGGCCCAGGCCCAGGCCCATAACCCAGGCAGCAAAAAGGAAGACCAAAGCAGAAACACCTGAAGCTTATGGCGGAGCAGCATAGGTGTGCGAGTGTGTGTGTGTGTGTGTTTTGGATACCTGCAGATGAAGCCGAAGCTTCCAGCTTCGCATTAAAAAGTCAGCACAAGCGAAGCGAAAACAGGCACAGGATCCAAGAAATTCCATTTCTTGGAAAAGTTAATAAAAGTTGTGCCTTTGCCTTGCCTTTCCCATGTACAGCCCCTCGTCATATCCCGCGTTTTTATATGGTCAGCGCGCATTTTTATGCTTCAGGCGGCAACGTCGACGAAGGCAACGGAACGGCGGCCCAATGTCTGACCAGAGGCCTCACCATGAAGCTCAACCATGACTTTGGTTGTTTGGGGCCTTTGGCCAGGCCGCTTTCTTTTCCAAGAAGACCTATCCATTAGGCGCCTGAGTTCGCTTCGGTTCGTAGTTAACTGGAATTGGCCCAAGATCGTGCAAAAAAATACTGCACAAAAATCGGAAACTTTTTCGAAACTCTCGACTTTGATCTAAACGTACAGTTTCCCCCGCATTGATTGCGGCTCTAAAGTGCAATCCGAGATTAAGGCAATCATCAAGAAATATCAGCATCAAATGCCCACCTCGTGATACTCGGAACAAACACACATAATCATTCGGAAGGGGGGTGGTTGGGTTCAAAGAGTTAGTCGCTAGACCTGGTAACAACTGCTTGCGTAATGCCAGAGGCGAAGGGCGCTCACGCTGAGAGAGAGAGAGGGAGGAGACTAGTCTGACTCAAATCAAAGTGATTAATCCACGCGTGCACAGGGCGGGGGCAACTGAGAGGGGTTTAAGTTACTTTTTTTTGGACCAGTCTGATGCGTCAGTTGCACTTTAATAGAAAGAAATGGAACTTGGCCATTTTTTTTTAATGCCTTTGTTTGATCTTATCGCTTGATAAGAAAGTCAGTCTGTCAATCAGTCAGTCAAAGTTATGTACCTGAGTATGTACTCTTCCAGACACGGGGTTCATCCGGGTGGGTGGTGCGATTATGAGGTGAGAATTTCCCTGATTTTTTGAAAGCAAAAGTAGAGTTTAATCTGTTTTGGTTTAATTAATGAGCGTTGGATGATCATAATCGAATGATACCGAATGAAACGATTCATTTTTTAACACTTTTTCGCTAAAGTTATACCAAACGCTGGTTTTTTGTACCTCTAAATGGTCGTTCTTAAGCGTATCTTAATAAGAAGCACGCTTAAGATTCTATTTGACATATTTTAATTCAATTTATGAAATTAAGTTGAAACCTTGCTTAGGGCACCTCAAAAAGTAGAAAGCAAGTCTTAGAAATTCAGCAGAAGTTTCAATCCGAAAGTTCAAAGCAAAGACTGGCGCGTGCTTTGATTCTTCTTCACTCAAAACTTTTGTCTTAAAACTGTAGACTTAGTTCTATTCTGCAAACCTCTGAAATTCTTCAGAAGGTTTGGTCCTAAAGGTTCGAACTCTTCTTCTAACCAATCCAACTCTGCAATGTGCTCTTTTAGGACTCCATGCGTTGCGCCCTGATCCTCCTAAAGGTGCTCCAAAAAGGGTTCCAAACTGCATATCCGCCGTAGAAAAGGGCCTCATTCGGGGATGTTCCAGAAATCTCTAGAGATTTTCGTATAAACGATTACATTTCGAATTAAAACTGATTGTCTCAATATGAGAAATGTCTCCAAAATGCTCGGTTACTAACTAGATAAGACGACAAAAGTTGACAGATTTGAAACCGACTTCTCAATGCCAAATAGATTAAATGTGTACGGTTTTCCATCCCTCTAATCTAGCAGCCGACATTAATCTTTTCTCTTTAGTCCTCCTGATTTAGTATAAAATCCAATCGTTTATACGAAACTGTCTAGAGATTTCTGGGACACCTCCCATTAACTTATCGCACATTTTCTTCAACCTCAAAAGCCACAAAAAACACGATTTTTGAGTTAATGATGCAGAGATATTCTTTATATGATGTTTCATATTGTGTTACATTTTCATATCACTATCTTTTATAATCTTAGAGTGATATGAGAATATGTCAATATATCATTTAACAGGTTCATTTTCATGTTCCAGCAAAAGCGACATATTTCAACTGAGGCTGCAGCCGATGTTACTCGAAGATCCTTCGGTTTTTTCATATTTTCGAATTTCTTTAATTAGCATTTCATATGTAAAATATTTTACTAGATTGACTTAAAATTAAGAACTAATTTCTGTAGGTGAAATCCATTGAGAACTTTTAACGTGATTTTCACAAAATGGATTCTTTTGAGTTACGACATTGTTGAAATAAGTAAGAGATATATGAAAAATGTGCCTAAAGGATTCCATATAGAACTGAAAAAAAAAAAAAAAAAAAAAAAATAAAAAAAATTGTAAAAATTATGGATGATAACGCTCCATGCAAAGCGTGTTACAATCGGCATGCGATAGAGTTGGGAGGCGCTCCTCCGCCTGGGCGACCAAAGCGGAGATGGCGTGACCAGGTGCAGGGAGACATTGCGAGCCTGGGAGTGTCCTTCTGGTGGAATGTCGCTCGGGACAGAGCCGAGTGGCGGGCATTAGTGGCAGCGGCCGATACCGTAAAAACGGTTGTGATAGACCAAAGAAGAAGAAGAAGAGAAGCTTATACCCGAGGCTTCGCTCACAATCAGTAGATTTTTTCCAAATTTCTGAATTCACTTTTCCCACATTTTTTGTATGTTTATAATTGAATAAGAGTCACTTTCCCCACATTTTTGTGTGTTTAGCATTGAATATGAGGGTTTGAAACTCGGAAACTAAACTTACCCCCAACAAACTTTACAAAACCATTTTCCACGCAAGAAGGTGAATTTTATAGAAGATGAGTAAACAGTCTTTGTTGAGTTTCTCATACAATTCTTTGAAAATGAATTTGGGAGCTGATCGGATGATAAACTGAAAAGTTACATTCATCAGTTTTCCGACCATTTTCCAAAATTTTGAAAGTCACCTGTTCCACATTTGCAGATTTGAAAATATGTTTGGAGCTAATCGCTTTTAAGTAAACTTTCGCCCAAACAACCTTGCTCACCCATTTTGGGTGAATTTCTAGAAGATTTGTATGTAAGCATGTCGAATTTTCATATAGATCTTTGAATCTGATTTAACAAAAAACCAAAAGTTCCATACCACAGTTTTCTGCAAATTTTCCTCCATTTTCCAAAAAGAAATTTCTAAGATCTGATCTTAGTACTCACTTTCCAGTATAAGATAAGACTATTGTAAGATTTTCTGCATCTTTTCCTTTTTTTCCCAGTCAGGTTGAGTTCTTTTACATATATAGATTTCGGAGAATGCTCTCTTCGATAGCCCGTAAAGCTCCTTGAGGACTTTCTATTCGCCTTCAATTTTTTGAAAAGGACTTAGTAAATCATCCGAAGATAATCCAGACGGAGTGTATCTTCGCTTTTGAGACCACGTTTATTTGTACAGATTCACTCAACCGAAAAAACACATAATTCTAAAGGGAATAAATGCAAATATGGGCTTCCTTTTTACACCTGCTTCAGAGCGCTCCGGTAAAGTTCCTAAAAGGTGTTGCTCTTTGAATTACTGGGCTGTTGGATATTAGGAAATGTTATCTTCGCGGACAGGTTCCTAAGCTGTTCGAACCCTTTGTTTTGGCTCGAACCTAGATTCATAAAGTTTTGCTAGTACTTCTCTTTTATTCAAACACTTTTCATTTATTAACAACAATCAACGGTCTGGATCTGAATAGATAATGTATACGTCTATACTCTTAGCAGACTTGTTAAGTAGTTCAGATAGGAAATCATGAAGTTAACGACTTGTGCACCGCTAGATGCGTTCTTCGTAAGAGAGAACAACAACCCAGTCAAATTTAAATGGATCAGAAGCTTAAAAAACTTGAGTGTAAGCCTGTATTGGGTAGTCTATCTCCCATGATTTTTCCTTCTTTAATCTTATGTGATTTCGTAGGTCGTTAGTCGTCTATTCCTCCGTTAAGTAGATAATATGGGTCTTCTACTGAAGAAGGTTCTTGTAGGGATTATGTATCGCAATTTTCCTTGACAGATCAAAGTGCTGTGTTTAGTAGCCTCTACTTGGTAGAAATTTTATAGCATACCTTGTAGGGTATCTATCAAAATGTTTATTTTGTGTATAAACAGGGTACATATATGTTGATATCGCTGGGCTCAGAATTTTTCTAAATAGGCTGCACATATGTATATCGGAACCATTCGTACCCCTCCCCTATATATAAGATAACTTCTAAGCCACTTGACCAATCGAACTGATTGATTAGAAAGACCATGCGTAAGGGGTTTGTAAGAAAATGAAGAAATTTACAATTTTTGCATTTAAAAGACTTGTGCTCGTTTTCGAACTCAATTGATTTGACTCGCTAAAAGTTCTGATTTTCAAGAAGCAATTTAAAAAATAGGGGAAAGTGAACTTCGGCTCGGCCGAAGTTTTGTATACCCTTGCTTTCATTGAAAACACAAAAGTTTTTCTAACGAAGACTTCTTTCTGGACCTTACTTTTCTATGGGATCTATACTATATAGATGTCTGATTGCGACCAAACTTGGTGAAATCATAGAAAAGCATAATACACTGTTAATTACGAAATTTGGAGGCGATACCATTTAAAACAAAAAGTTTTTCTCACTAGAACTTCTTTTTCGACCGATCATTCATACTGCAGCTATATGCTATAGTCATCCGATTTTGTTAAAACTTTGTAGAATTGTGTAAAAGTATATCAAATAAGTGTACACCAATGATAAGGACGTTTTTCAATAAAAAAAGTTTTTCTCACTCCTATGGGAGCTATATGCAATAGTCATCCGATTTCGACCAAACTTTGTAGATTTGTGTAAAGTATATAAAATAAGTGTATGTCAATGATTAGGACGTTTTTATTAAAAACCAAAAAGTTTTCTCA
>JAEIFV010001832.1:0-15921 GCA_018904265.1 Lordiphosa collinella | reverse complement strand
ATGAGATCTCGACAAGTCAAAAAATACAGCTTAAGCAATAACATTTCGAGTTCATAAAACAGACCAATAGCAGAATAAAACTTAATGTATTTGGTCCTGATGGCGTGGATGAGGAGGGTTTTTTACTATTGCAGAGGGTATTATAAAATTATGCATGTTTGTAAGAATATGGAAGCAGCTCCATTTTTATAAAGTATAGCACATTCTTGATCAAGCATTGAGCTGAGTTTCCGTCTGTCCCTCCATCTGTACGAACCTATGCTAACTCCACCGTCAGTTTGACACTGGGATGCAAATAAGAGTTATGGGATGGCAAAAAAATCAAAGCGAAAAAAAGTCTATTTTTATACAGAATAAAGCCAAACATCTAATTTTGAGTTCGGGACACCAAAACAGCACAATTTTTATACTCTGTACCAGGTACACAGAATATATTAAGTTTGTGCAAAAGTATGTAACAGGCAGAAGAGAAACATCTCCTATACCCTATAAACCCTATACCTATAAAAGTATATATATTCTTGATCAGCATCAATAGACGAGTCGATCTAGCCATGTCCATGAACGCACGGGTCTCAGAAATGAGTAACAGCTAGATGAGGTTCTACGTGTATGGGACAAAAACTATATCTATTTTCATTTTTGCCAGGCCCCCACCGCCCCACAAGTTGGTAAAAACGTCATATCTCCCACAGTTTAATATAAATGAAGGTTCGTGCCTTCGGGACATATTAGTAATTAGGATTTCAAAATGAGTGGTAAAAATCGGATGATGGGTTGACTAGTTATAAGGAAAAAAATCAATTATGGGCAGCACCGGTCGTAACGGTGAAGGGCAGCACTTCACAGGTACAGAGTATGTTTTTGTATGCCGAAACCGAAACAGCATCGGCTGAGTTTCTTAGGCTTTTAGTACAATAATAGAGTTCCCTGCAAATTATTTATCAGGTTACAGTCAAATTGACACTAATCGGAATGAGAACTTGTACAGCAGCTAACGACATAGCAAATTTAACGAAATAGTTTTGATCTTTTGGAAAACGTTTTTAATGGTTTTACCTTGTACGTTTGTAACCACCTATGGATATGGAGGGGGTAAACTCTAAAAATAAAACAATATGGGGTATCGTTTATAGGTTTTTGAGTGTTATTCCTGACAATAATATTCGATCAGGAGAACGATGAGCAACCCAAAAGAGGGATAAGTGGGGTTTCGAACAATTTCCCCACAAAATTCCATCTATATGGTACTACTAAACTAGTAAAGATTTGAAAAAGATTTTTGATTTTTTGGTACCATGGTCTTATGTGAAGCCTTACATTTTGGTCGATTTTCATTAAGATCGGTCAGTTTTTGTTGTTGTAAAAATGTAAAAATGGCCAGACACAACCCAAGGGCCAAAGCCGAGCTCACTCCCATTTCTTGGATTGGGCCCGCCTTCCCATTTCGCACAAGAGTAAGGGACCTACAGTTTAACGCGGGCCGAACGGCAGTTTGGGAAGCTTTGCGTAATGTTTAATTACTATAAAGCTGGCACCAACAGCGCAGAGATGGGTGACCGGCTGTAGTAAAAGTTTATTAAAGAAAAAACTTTTCATTAGATATTCCGAAAGGCGGGATCAAACCCACCAGCACTTGCACAGCCGTTCGCGCACTCTAGCCGCTGGGTCACCCGGCCACACGCATAGTTTTTAGATGTTGCTCCCATACAAGTGAATAAGCATAACTTTTGTTCAGCAAAGGACAAAATATGACATTCGTATGGCTTTCGTAAAGGTCCAAAGTTATAAATGCCAATCCTAGGCCGGTACTTGCTAGGTAATAAGTTTTTCCGGGTCTAAAAAGTATAAATTGGCTCAAGGTCAGCGAGGTTTATTATAGTTCAATAATAAACCAGAAGCAAATCAACAAATTACATTTGAACATGAACACGAAGTAGCTGTGGCAGCAGACGGCCGTTACGGCTGCCGCCATGGCAAAACTTCGCGTCAGTACTCTTTCAGTTGCTGTCACACCAACAAGCCATTTTACTATTTATATAACCTAGTCGGCGAATAACGAGTTGAGAATTAAAAAAAAATAACCGTTCCCTATTAAGGCCCTATTCTCTTTCAGCAAAAATTTTTGTTGGCGACTTTTTTTTTTGCATTTTTTTATAGCTTGGACATTTAAGAATATAACCCTAAAAAAGTTTTTGAAATTCGAAATACTTTAGAAGATATGGCCTTTTTAATGTTCAAAGTGACTCGATTTGCCTAGCTAACTGCACAATTTAAACGCGTTTATCTCGAAACCACGTTTTCGAGCTGGCGATACGATTCCGCCAGTTCTACTAAACCATTTGGATGAAGCAAGTTTAATGACGTAGAATTGTCACCATTCTGGCCCGTAGTAAAATAAAAATTTTGCGATTTTTTTCTATTTTTTTACACTAAACTTCAAAATGGGTCAAAATTTGATTTGTCAATTTCAAGTGGCCGCCATTTTGTCAAAAAAATCTAAAATTTTAATTTACTACGGGCCAGAATGGTGACAATTCTACGATCGATTAAACTTTGTTTCATCCAAATCGGTTCGGATAGAACTGGCGGAATCGTGGCCGCCAGCACCATGCCTTTTTTGAGGGCCAAATTTGACGGTGCCATCATCTATGGACAGCCCTATATCGCGGCGAAAAAATTTTTATTTTCTTTCATTCATTACTAATTCAATAAAAAAAACAAAATTCAAATATCTTTTGCGTTTCAAATGAGAATTTTTCAAAAAAGGTCAAAAACAGCAAGCTGAAGGAGAATAGGGCCTTAAACATACAATAAAAATACCTTGCTATTTATACAAAGGAAGCATATCCCTTTAAATCAGAGGAGGAAAAAATACATTTACATTTTTGCCTTGGTGTGTGTGGGAGCAGCTCAAAAATTGCTCATAATTTCAGTAGCAACGATTGCGTCGCGGCGTAGGAAAGCAAGCAACGCAGCGGCGCTTGTAAAGCCTATACTATATTGTGTTTGAGGAGCAGCGCTGCTTTGAAATTTTCGTATGCACGCCAGATAGCAAGCTGCCGACCCCCTGCTTCAAAAATAAATGCACACAAGAAAGTCGTGGCACACCTTTTCTAAGACGATAGTGGCCTACAAACAACAGAGATACATTGAACAACCTTCAATACCAATTCATATATACCTTCACATACCCTAAAGAGCGGAGCTTAAAGCTAGTTGAAAGTTCGTGCAATTGTGCACCCGGAATTCTCATCTCGTTATTCTCGACTGGGTAATATAAATAGGATTGCAAATGGCGTTGGTGTGACAGCAACTGAAAGTGTACTGACAAAGGCTTTGCCATGGCGGCAGCCGAAACCGCCGTCTACACTGCCACAGCTACTGTTCATGTGCATATGTATTCTCTGTTGAATTTTCTATTGATTGTTGAACTATAATCAAACCTCATTGCTTGAGCCTGCCCAACATTCACTTTGACTAAAATCAAGGTCGTTAAACCCATATTCAGATATAGTTTAAAAGCAACTAAAAAAACTCAGCTTTAATAGCAAATCAGCTAAAATTCAGAGAAGTAACTATTAATTTATGTTTATTCAAACTGTTATAAAAAGTATACTAACTCAATATGTTTTAATAGTTTTAAAAATCTATATGTGGGACAAGGTTAAGTTGGTTCGGCCGAAGTTTTGTATACCCTTGCAGCCTCCATTGAAAACAAAAAAGTTTTTACGCTATTCAATGATAACGTTCACGTGCTAACAAGCTACAGCGTCGCCAGACGCCTTTGGCCAAAAGCTTTTGCATTAGCTACCTATATATATAGATATGTACAGGTATTTCCATGTGGGCGACTCTCAGCACGACACATCTGCATGTTATCGTGTCCGTTTTTATAATACTTACTTTGTATCAGTCGTATCCGAGAGCACCCGAACCAAGGTTATTTGTAGGTCTGTTTTCTGTGGATCTCGCTTCTCTAATTATAGCCAGGGAATTTAGCAAATTTGGCAAATCTAACTGACCTAACCCATGGCGGCGTGTGGCGCATAGACAAATGTAGTTCAGTTCTGATGTCTGGCCTGTGACGTCTGTCTGTGCAAGAGTTTTGCTATGCCCTGAGATTTTGCTTATCTGTTAAGTACTCTGCTCGCATGATTCATTTACAAATTGCGTTCCAGTGAAATGCGTAAAGCATGTCGTGAAATTGCTCGTTTCAATCGCATATTCGAATTGAGACGGTTGACACTAGACTGCAAGTAAATTATTAATTAACTGATTAATGGGCAAAATCAGATTTTCCACTAAATCATTCGATGCACAAAAAAAAATGTTACATATTCAAACCCATGAGAATTAATAGATGTGTTCGGGTAACGCTCACGGGCGTTATTTCACTTTTAAAAGTAAAATAACACCGTTCTAAATGCAACGAAATCATGATTTCTTGTGAAAAAAAAGACTGCTAAGCCCGTTTTTCTTAAATTTGTCTTGTGTGGAATTGACAAACTTTGGAAGAATTGCTCAGCAGGAAAATACTGTAATCAATAGACATGGAACCATTAAGGTTACATAGGACTTTGAAATTTATAGAAGTAAACCTTTAAGAGCTATAGGAAAGTTTTTAAAAAAAAAACACATAAAATTCAGAAAAATGCATGAAATCTTTATTTGAATCGATAGTACGGTCCATATAATTTAATGTTTGAAGATTATTTCATGCAAATGTTGACCGTGACTGCGCCTCAAATGGTCCATCCGCTTAGTCCAATTTTGGCATACTCTTTCCAACATTTCGGCCGGTATCTCACGAGTAAATGCTTCAATGTTGTCTTCCAATGCGTCAATTGAAGCGGGCTTGTCTGTATAGACATGAGCTTTAACATAGCCCCACAAAAAATAGTTTAAAGGCGTTAAATCGCACGATCTAGGCGGCCAATTGACCGGTCCCGAACGTCAATAAGTCCATTGTTGCGCGTGCTGTGTGGCATGTGGCACCGTCTTATTGAAACCACATGTCATGCAACTCAAGCTCTTGCATTTTGGGCAAAAAAAAAGTTGGATATCATCTCACGGTAGCGCTCACCATTCACAGTTACGTTACGATTCGCATCATCTTTGAAGAAGTACGGTCCAATGATGCCACCGCACCAAACTGTGACTTTTTCTGGATGCATTGGTAGCTCTTGCACTCAAAAATCGACAATTCTGCTTATTTACGTACCAATTCTTCGGTAAAAAAGTGGATCTTCGGCCAACTTTCCAAGAGCCCATTCACCAAAAATTCTACGTTGCGGTAGGTCGTTCGGCTTCAGTTCTTGCACCAGCTGTATTTTGAAAGGCTTCACACCTAAATCCTTCCGCAAAATTTTCCACGTTGTTGAGTGACAGAGGCCCAATTGCTGCGAACGGCGACGAATCGATAATTGATGGTCATCATTAACACTGGCCGATACAGCTGCGATCTTTTCTTCAGTTCGCACTCTACGTAAGCGTGTTGGTGGTTTAATGTCCAACAATGTAAATTTGGTGCGAAATTTACACACAATAGCCCGAATAGCCGCTTCAGTGGGTCGATTAAACTGACCATAAAATGGAAAAAGCGCGCGATGAACTTTCTTAACAGAGCACACATTTTGATAATAAAATTCAATAATTTGCAAGCGTTGTTCGTTTGTAAGACGATTCATGGTTAAATTATAGACCAAACTGAAGATGTTTGAAAGTGAAACAAAACACGAAACGTGCGTGAGCTGTTTAAACCAGTGTTGCCAAAAAGATAATAGCTAAAAAATCACCCTTTACAATTGATTAAAGTTAAGCGCCTAAAAATACATACGGAAACTTTGATAACTTCTTTGGTGCAAAAGTTGGCCCTTAATCGTAAACCTGTGTAATCGTTCAGTGACGTAGCGTGCCGCTCCCAACTTATTTATTTTATAAATTTTTATATTACAAATTTGATTGAAAATCTCTCACTGCTTTCATTGTTTATTGAAATAGTGAAAAAATTCTTAGAATCACTGGTTTTTAACTTAAGTTAGCAAAGCGGGTTCTTATTTTTCATGTAATGCCTATGCCTGATCAGCTACTACAAGGGCTCAAAGACGTACACAAACAGCGGAGCAAAAAGGACCATGGACATTTTTAATACCATTTGAACGGTAAAACTGAAATTGCTAATTTTTTAAATAAATGCTAAAAGGTAAAATAACGTTGTAATCAACGAGCTTTTCAAATTTTCGATAAAAATGAAACGAAATGATCGATATCTTTGTAAATAGCATCCACACTACAAGATTGACAATAAAATAATGTACGAATGATTGAAAGATAATTTTATTAGCTTCAATTTATATAGTACTTATCCATAAGTTATTTCATAATTGAGACATGTATTTGCAGTTAAGAAAGAAGATCTTTTTCAAAAATGCTAAAAACGATCATTTTGGATTATCTCGAAATCCGTTCTACTTAAAATTTTTTGAACTCCAGATTCGGATTCAGCGCGTGATTTTACATATGCAATTACATCAAATTGAAGAGTATGAAAGATGCTGTAAACTAGTGTAATTAATTTTACTGAAAAACAAGAAATATGCCATTTTTATACCCTTGCAGAGGGTATTACAAAATTGTCCAAATGTTTGTAACGCATTAAAGGAAGCATCTCTGACAACATAAAGTATATATATTCTTGATCAGCACGACGAGCTGAGTTTATTTAGTTTGAAAGCTATCTTCACCAAACTTAGCACGAAGTCTTTTAGTACAAATACGCTGCCCATTTGTCGGAACCGGCCGGATCGGATGACTATAGCATATAGAAGTCATAGGAACGATCGGTCGGAAAACTAGTATTAGTGAGAAAAACTTTTTTGTTTTCAATGGAAACGCCTTCAAACTTTGTATTTCTCAGTTTCCTATACTTTCACATGATTTCACTAAGTTTGGTCGAAGTCGGATGTCTTTATACATATTATAGCTGTCATAGAAAAGTAGAGTCTGAAAAGTAGTCTTAGAAAAACTTTTTTGTTTTCAATGGAAATGTCCCTAAAACTGGCATTTATTTATTTGGTATGAGTTCACAACATTCTACAAAGTTTTATCAAAAAAGGATGACTATGGCGTATAGCTGTCATAGGAACGATCGGTCAAAAAACTAGTTCTAGTGAGAACAACTTTTTGTTTCGAATGGAAACGACCTTATCATTGGCATATACCTATTTTACATACACAATTCTACAAAGTTTTGTCCAAATCGGATGACTATAGCATATATGATACAATACTTTTATATAAAGGTCTTAGTCCAACCAATATTAAAAAGGAGCTGGATTCTACCTTACGTAATTCTGCTCCCTCGTTTAACATAAAATATTGGGTGGCTGAGTTTTAATCGAGGTCTTTTGAGCTGCGAAGATGAACATCGTTAATGGGCGTCCAAATAAGGTGACCACTTCAGAAATGGTGGCCAAAAATTAAAAAATGTGTATTGAGTGACCGGCGATTGAAAGTTTGTGAGTTAGATGAATGTGTAGGCATTTCCAAAAAAGTGCTATACATCGCATATTGACCGAAAAATTGGACATGAAAAGTTATGCGCAAGATGGGTGCCGCGTTTTCTGTTCCATTATGACAATGCGCCAGTTCACACCTCTGCCGTTGCAATAGCTAAAATTAATGAATTAAAATTTGAATTGCTACCTCACGCCCCTATTCGCCAGACTATTTTTCTTATTTCCAAACTTGAAAAAAATGGCTCGGGGGAAAAAGATTTGGCAACAATGAAGAGGTGGAGTCCGAGGTTAATGCCGTTTTTTGAAGAGCTTCACAGTTCTTATTATAACAAAGTAAGGGATCTGCAATCGAGTGCCCCGACTACAAAGTACCCTGTTCCCAGATTTCGTGTGTTTTTCCTTTACATACACACACACTCACACACACACACACACATACACACACTCACATACACACAAACGCATGGCATGCGGCCGCGCGCGATAACTGACAATGCAAGACCCCCCTCTCTCCCACAAGCAAAATTGATTCGTATATATCATCGGTGTTTACTGTCCGATCTTATTGATCTTTTACAAAGAATGGATAAATATTGGGCCTTACTTGATATATTAAAGTTTGGAAGGTCTATCTTAAAAGTGAGGCTGTGACAGTTTTTTGCGCTTAAAGGGGGAGGGGGAGGAATCGATCTGAAATACAAACTCGTGTTGAATCGGGTATACACCTATCTACATGCAAAAATTTGTGGCTCTAGCTCTTATAGTCTCTGAGAAACACGCGTTCATACGGACAGACGGACAGGGCTAAATCGACTCGGCTGTTGATGCTGATCAAGAATATATATCTTTATAGGGTCACAAATGCTTCCTTCTGCTGTTACATACTTTTGCAGATCGACCACCTTTTCCCTTCAACAGCGGGGTATAAAAAAGGTATCGAAACTATTGAACATGGCTGGGAAAAGTGTATCGACCTAAAAGGATCCTATGTTAAAAAATAAAAACAAGAAAGAAAGTCGGTCAAGCCCGACTATAACATACTCTGTACCTGTGAAGTCCTGCCCATCACCGTTGCGACCTGTGCTGCCCATAATTGTTTGTTTTCCTTATAACTCGACATCCGTTCATCCGATCTTTACCATTCCTTTGGCGGATCGATAAATAATCCTGATTACTAAATATGTCCAGAAGGACCGAACCTTCTATCTATACAACTGTGGGAGATATGACGTTTTTACCAATTTGCGGGGGCCGGAGAGGGCGTGGCAAAAATTGAAAATAAACATGATCTGCCTGCAAGTATAAGAAGCATATGTCCATATATGTCAAACCTCTATCTCTTACCATCTCTGAGATCTGTGCGTTCATACGGACAAACAGCTGGACATGGCTAGCACAAACTTATTATACTCTATGTACATTTGGTACAAAGTATAAAAAAAGGTAAAATTGTTGTGTTTTCGTTGTTAGGTCGGCTATTTGATGGGACCGCCCTCGTATATTGTATAGCTCCCTTAGAAAAGTAATGTCCGAAAAGTTGTCTTAGAAAAACTTTTTGTTTTCAATGGAGAAGTTAACTTTCCCCTATTTTCATGATTCAAACAGGCGCATATAGCGTCTGTTATAATAAATGCAGTTTCAAATGATTAGTAAAAGGTAGAAGAAGATCTGCTTGACCTTTCAGTTTAAATGTCCACTTTTGCTAAATTGTTGATACATTTTTATACTCTGTACCAGAGGTACACAGAGTATATTAAGTTTGTGCGAAGTGTCTATCTGTCCGTCCGTCTGTCTGTCCGTATGAACAAACTGATCTCAGAGATGGTAAGAGATAGAGGTTTGACATGTATGGATCATATGTTTCTTATACTTCAAGTTTATTTTCAATTCTGGCTACGCCCCCTCCCGCCAGCAATATCGAAAAAACCTCATATCTCCCAAATTTTTATAGATAGAAGGTTCGATCTTTCTGGATCGATCCGCTAAAGTAATTTTAAATATCGGATGAACGATATTCGAGTTATAAGGAAAACAAAGAACTATGTGCAGCACCGGTCGCAACGGTGCTGGGTGGCACTTCACAGATACAGAGTATGTTATAGTCGGGCTTGACCGACTGACTTTCTTGTTTTAACAGGATATTGTCAATTGCCCAGTAACCCTGTGGCCCAGTGTTGTGCCCTTCTATCGTTGTTTTACTATCAACACCCCATTAATTTGGCTACATACGACTACAAATATGTCGTATGTAATTGAATAATCGCGTCGCGAAATACGATAAAATTTCAAATACGTTCGCTCTGGCTGCCAGTTACAAAATAAAAACGTACGCGCACACGACGTCGCTCCAACCCGAGTCGAACCTAAGGTGAACTCATCCACACTCGGCACGAGTGTCTTATTAGCTAGCCAGACACTCAGTTGAGGTGAAGGAAGGCGTCGAGCGGCGGCAGGTGTTTGCTCAACAAAACAGCTGATTTCGTGCAAGTTGCAAGTTCTCTGCGCCAGCTAAAAAAGCTGCACATGCACATTACACTCAGCTGTGGCCAGAACCCAAGCATACCGAACAGAGCGACGGCGACTATCAGAGCCAGAGCATCAGACACGAACGGGGGCGGTCAGCAGTAAAAGGTTTTGATTCCAGTTCCACTACGACTAAAACTGAGTTCCAGCATCATCATACAACCACAACAAGTAAGCTTAAAACCCCAAACGCCCCAGCACAGTGCGGACGCTTAGTGCGGCAACTACAAAAAAAAGTGACTCAAACTCTGATGTAATCATTCGCCATAACGATTGCCAAAGAATCGCAAGACAATTTATATTTGTTTCGGTCTGTGGAATATTTCATTCAGTATTTTGTTTTTGGACTGGACGAGTCAAGGTAAACAAAAGCATTGTGCGTACATACTTATGAGTGTGTATGTACTACTTGTCAACATAATTTTTGGAGCCAAGGAATTTCGCTGCGGTGCGTATACTTAATGCACTCGGTGTAGTCTCTGGGCATTTGTGGAACAGCTGCGCACTGCCCAGCCTCAGTGTGGTATTAAGCCAGGCCAAGTATTGATTTAACATACTTAACATTTGCCATACATTCGGAATGGAACAGAGACCCTTCCAATGCGTGAACTAAGAGAGTGGCAGAGAGAGAGAGAGGAAGAGCCAGTGCCGGCAGAGCCGAAAGTTTGCCAAAAAGCTTTTGGCTTAGCTTTTGGCGAGACGCAAGAGTTCAGGTGATTAAATTTGAATTGAATTAATTGCTAATTGTTCAATTTTGTACACTCGCAAAATTGAAGATCTGGCTACATTTTTACGAAGACAATTTTACTTGGTTAATCTAAAAGCTATGCAGCTTAGTTGATCTAAAATAAAATAGCCATTGCTTGTGCTGCCAAAGATAGAGAACTGAATAACCAGTACATTAGGGTCCACCCTAGATAGTACAAATATCTTTTTTGTTTCAAATTGACTACAAAATCAACATTTGGAATGCTGAACTTTACTTTTTCCGCTCTGTGTCTTACTAACTTAAACTTAATGGGAACAGAAATAATTCAAAATTTCCGACCAAAGAAAAGCCACATCCTTCCACATTCCGATTTCAATTCAATCCCATCCCGCTACAAATTTGTAACTCAATTACGATCTCTCCTCATCCCTATATAAGACCCAAAACGCAGTTCATTTGAAACTTTTGTGAATGTTTGAAAACAGGAAACATGAGAATAAATATTGCTCACTAAGAAGTAATGAACTAATTTTCTAAAAGATGGGACCTTTGATATTAAATTTTTCTAATGAAATGGATTTTCTAAAAACTCGAAGAAACTTCCATCTAATTGTATCACACTACAAAAGGAACGGATGCAAGCCCGGTTCGGTTCATAACATGGTTTTTTTTAGCTGGGCCAACCGTGGTTTTGCTTTGGCTTAATGGTTTTACACCTCGCCTGTTCCTGTTGCCGTATTTGAAAACTTTTTTAGAATAAAGATATCGGCTTTTTGCATTTTAATTTGATATTTTGTTCCTAGCAAACATTAAAATATCCTTAAATATCAATTGAAGTGTAGTCATTACAAATTAAGCTTCGGCCCTGCAATAGGACTTCAATTAGATTCTTAAGGTAAGCCATTCTCTGAGGGAGAAGTAGACATACCCATATCTTTACAAACGTTAATGACCGAACTTTACAGCAGGGTTCCCCAAGAAGAGAGGCTCTCTTTCTCTCTCTAACACTCTCTGATGCATTATTTCGGTAAGCACTCGGTGTGAATTCCCGCGTGTGTTCGGCCCCCCGGAGCATGACTGGGGAACACTGCCTTACAGTCCGTCATGCGGTATTGCCATTTTAGCTATTTAGTTGCTAGATATGGCATTTTAGAAAATGGAAATGCTTATAAATTTTCGGAACTGCTATTAGCTATAAATCTAGCAATTTTAAAATTATGTTTAGCTATTTCAATATTTTTGAGACGTAGTGCGCTGGAGCAAAAAGTCTCAGAAGTGAGTTTCGGAGTGATAATTTAGGGCATACTAATTAGAAGTAGCTTCAGTTGGTGACATGACAAAACGTCCACGGACATAAGGCCCATATGAAAAATTTTAATCATTAGTTTGATATATGTAAAACTCAGAAATTTTCTGGGCCTTATTTCCGATGACATTAATCGCACAGGGAAGAAACTTGACCAATTTGTGCTTTCCATACTAATGGACTTATATTTTTTTTTTATTTTTTTAATTTTATTTATTTATACACAAGTGGATTCATAATCAGAGACCAAAAATGAAATGTTATCCGCACGGCAGGCGGATTTTGGGACAGCCAAGGGCCAGCATATTCTTTGTTAATTATTCGGCCGTCAGTTTAGGGCAGGGGTTGGGAAAAAACACAATCCCATTTTTGCCTTAGTGTTTCTGAGAGCAGCGCAAAAACTGATTCAATCGCGATGCATCTAAACAAGAACCGAACACGCAGTGCAGCGACGCTTATAATGCACATACTGTGTGTAAGCCGCTGCTTTTGAGAGCTTTCCTATGCGCAGTAGATAGCGACGTGCCGGCCTCTGGTTTAGGGTAACCGTCGGCCTGGCGAACCGCACTGCTTCAAAATCAGCTATCCGCCAGGCGATTTCAGACAGCCATCGGCTGTACTACATTCGTTAACAGTCTGTAAGGAATAACCGTAAGCGCTGCCAATCCGCACACATCCCAAGCGAGCTTCTTCTCAATCTTTTGGCTTGTGTGCTTTTCGCAAAATAGACAGTTTAGATGGCCTGAGACGGTATTGCAGACATACACACTACCCGCTACATCACAATCGGCCAGATTACCAGAGACTGTGCTTGAATTGTCGTGCGTCCGCCAGGCTATTTTGGGACATATTTCGTTTTGCACCCTGCATGACCTCAAGTTGACCTGGGCGAAAAGTCCGATGAAATGTGGGCAATATGTCCAATGTTAATGTGGACATAAGGCCCATAACATTTTAATACCCTTGCAGAGGGTATTATAAAATTGTGCGGATGTTTGTAACGCATTGAAGGAAGCATCTCCGACCACATAAAAAATATATTTTATTGATCAGCATGACGAGCTGAGTTGATTTAGCCCTGTCCGTCTGTCCGTCTGTTTCTATGCTATCTGCTTCGTCAGTTTTAAAGCTATTCTCACCAAATTTTACAGAAAGCCTTGGGTAAAAAAACGCTGAACATTTGTCGGAACCGGCCGGATCGGATGACATTCAGGCCTGTTCCCGTTTTCGATTTCGATCAGATCATGCGGAATCGGGTTGGTGAGAGCTTCCGAATAACGATAGTTATTCGGTTTCAAAAGTTCTGCCTAAGAGTCCAGTGGAATGAAAAGTAAAGCCAGTTTTTTTAGCAACGGTGATTCTTTGCATTTTGCAAATATTTTTATTTTAACATGTCGACTGTTGTGGACATTTTGAAGTATCCATTGATATATCAAGCCTTCAATTTGATATAAAATCATTTTTTGTTAAGTTTCTACCTCAGAAATGTGCATGTAGACGAAAAGAAAACGATCGAAATGAAACCGAGCTGTTCGCAATTCCGAATCAGCGCATGCGCAGTGCTGATTGAAATTGTCAAGGCGGCCTTTTGGCTGAATATTCGAGCTTTCATTCGAAAAAGACAATCGATTTCTATTTCACTCGGAAACGGGGAACACCAAAATGAAAACGATTCGGAATTGCGATTGTTTTACTTTTTCATTCCACTCGGAAACGGGAACAGGCCTGTATAACATATAGCTGCCATAGGAACGATCGGTCGAAAAACTAGTTTTAGTGAGGAAAACTTTTTTGTTTTCAATTGAAACGCCTCCAAAGTTCGTATTTCTTTGTTTACTATGCTTCTTCATGATTCCACCAAATTTGATCGGACATCTATATAGTAAAGCTGTCATACAAAACTGTAGTCTGAAAATTAGTCTTAGTCAGAAAAATTGTTTTGTTTTCCATGGAAATGTCCTCCAAATTGGCATGTATTTGTTTTATATGCTCCCACACGATTATACAAAGTTTGGTAAAAATCGGATGGTTATAGCATATAGCTGCCATATGATCGATCGGTCGAAAAACTAGTTTTTGTGAGAAAAACTTTTTTGTTTTTAACGGAAAGTCTTGTCAAAATCTGATGACTATAGCATACAGCTGCAGTATGAATGATCGGTCGAAAAAGAAGTTCTAGTGAGAAAATCTTTTTTGTTTTAATTGGGATCGCCTCCGAATTTCGTAATTAACAGTTTGTTATGCTTTTCCATGATTGCACTAAGTTTGGTCGAAATCGGACATCTATATAGTATAGCTCCCAAAGAAAAATAAAGTCCGAAAAGCAGTGTTATTTAGAAAAACAAACTGCAAGGGTATACAAAACTTCGGCCGAGCCGATGTTAACTTTCCCCTATTTTTTTTTATTTCAATATGAAAAGTACGCATTTTTCTGAGAATTTCATTTATTTCCCCAAGTTTAAAATATTCTTAAGATTTATCTGACAATGGAAAAAGTTCTGAAATTAACTAATTAATAGATCATTATGTTCCCACTTTTTATTTCATCGCGTTTTAAGAGGTTAAGGTCCAGAAACTATTAAAATTTACCATATTTCGTATATATGCTTGATAGGCGAGCTGAGTTGATTTAGCCCTGCCCGTCTGTTTCAATGCTATCTCCTCCGTCAGTGTTATAGCTATCTTCACCAAACTTTCCACAAAGTCTCTTAGTACAAATACGCTGCACATTTGTCGAAACCGGCCGGATCGGATGAATATAGTGTATAGCAGTCATAGAACGATCGGTCGAATAACTAGTTTGAGTAAGAAAAACTTTTTTGTTCAATGAAACCGCCTCCAAAATGATCACGAATATACATATATACTTTACTTCCTTCAATACGTTCCAAACATCCGGAAAATTTTATAATACCCTCTGCTAAGGTATAAAAAGTAAAAATAAGTCGTTTATTTTAATAGGATTTGGTCCAAAACTTATAAAAGCGCGTTGATATCAAAAGGGTAACCCTTAAAGCACCATTTAAAGTTTAATTATGAAAACTTTTTATGATTGAGTCCATTGAACTAGAAACTAGAAAACGAAACTGTACCGGTAAAATATTTTGATTCTATTTAGTTCCAAAAATAGGGGTTAACGAATTCCGGTTTAAGGGGGTCTTCTTATTCAAAACCCGTTTTTTGGACCCTTTTTTAAAAAAATTTTCTTATTTGAAAACGCAAAGAATAATTGAAAACTTTTTTTATTTATTGTATTAAAAAAGGTTCAAAAAATAATAAAATTTTTTTGCCTCGTTACGAGGGCTGTTCAAAAGTAATGAGACTTCACAGTTGGTGGTGAAAAAAAGGTGTCGTCACGGCGGCCACGATTCCGGGTCTCCGGAGCGTCCGAAATGAAAAAAAACGGGGTTATAATCAGTATAGATGTAATTCTCGGTGAACCTCAAACTTAATTTTGTGATTTTTTTGACAAAATGGCGGCCATTCAAAAAAAAATTTCAATTTCGGGCTTTTTTTTGTAGTTTAGTGTAAAAAAAAATAGTAAAAAATTTTTAAAATTATGGTCGAGGTTCACCCGAGAATGTTGACAATTCTGCGTCGATTCCTTTTGTTCATGAAAATCGGTTCAGTTGAACTGGAGATATCATGGCCGCCAGTTCGAAAAACTTGGTTTCGAGATAAACGCGCTTTAAGTTTGCAGTTGCTTGGGAATTTAGGTCACATTGGGTCACTAAAAGGACTATATCTCCTAAACTAATTCGAGTTTTCGAAAATCCTTTGGGGGGATATTTTTGAATATCCAAGCTATAAATAAATGCAAAAAAAAGTCGAAAAAGTAGCTCAATGAGAAGACCCCCTTAAAA
>JAEIFV010001831.1:0-16040 GCA_018904265.1 Lordiphosa collinella | reverse complement strand
ACGTGACAACGTCTAATAATTCGATAGAGTCGGCTGCATGAACGAAAAACATGACGTATGTGTCGTTACCTCGCTTTGTCGTTACCTCGAGCTTTGTCGTTACCTCGCATATACAGCTCAGCAGACCAACGCATTGTTGTTGTTTCAACAGGCCAACACCTCTGTGAGCTGTGCCGGGTTGTAATTAGACATTTGTAAACAGAGAGTGGCTCTCAGTAGACTCAGCAGACCAATGCATTGTTGTTGCTCCAACAGGTAACACTCTCTGTGAGCTGTGCTTAGTTGTAATTTTACATTTGTAAACAGAGAGAGTGGCTCTCAGTACGTCTCCCCTGTGAAGAGACGATCAACGGGAAAAAAGCTTCTACGCATATTTTGTTTTGCTTATAAGCAGATTTAAAGTTTCTGGTCTAACGGAAATCGAATTGACAAGATATTTTTTGCGAGGCAAGTGCTGCTAATAAAATGAATTTCGGAGCGTAAACAATAATTAATATTGTTTAAAAATTTGTTATATTGCGCTACCTCTAGTTATATGTCCGTCTTCCTTTTTACATAGTAATGTTGAGAAGGAGATTAGGGCGCGAAAAAATTGTATTTCTATTATTTATTGTTTTTTTATAGCGAATTAAAGATAAGATGACATGCAGATGGCATAGAATTCCATTTAACCAAAAAAATTGGTTGTCTGTAAAGTGACGATAGTTGAACGTGACAACTTCTTAAGAAAATACTGATGGAATGGTAGCATTTTTCAAAAGAAAATTTTAATTTCATTTGTTTAATAGATTTGTATGTATATAGAGAGGAGGTAATTGGAAATCACAAATTAACATTTAATTTTAAAGGATGTACACTTTTAAGTCTTAAGTAATATGAATGTCAAAAAGTCTTAAATTGGCATAGTTTTTTGGTCCAAAAATATTTGTATCTGAATCTTTTTTAAACCCTGGAAAATCTGATTAGCATATATTCCAATTTAAACAGTCAGCCAACATTTGGTTAACAAACTTGGCATAGTTAGGTCTTTTTATACTACCCAGAAAGCTATAAACACCGTTTCTTCCTTTCCTTGATCTGATCTTTTGTTAAAGTTTTGGTAAAGTGTAAGTCTTAAAATAATTTTAATAATTTTCAATGCATTTCTGGAAAATGTTGGGGTGGGGAAGGCTCCAAAGAAAGTGTGAAGAAACAAAATGTATACATTTATTTTTTGGCGGGATTTTGTAGCGCAGTGATAGTGCCCTACACAGGCAATAAATCCATATATTCCATGTATTTCCGATTCGATGTAATACCGATTCAATCTCAAAATCACAGCATAGTCTCCAATTGTGCTCGGTGTATTTAAGTTTGATTAGTGAATTTCCCATTGTATTGTTTATATGTTTCTTATAATGCTTCCTGTATCTGATCGATTCCGAAAAAAAATACACAATTTTTTGCACTTATTTTTGACGTGACAACGTCTTATAATTCGAGGGCGGATATGAACGAAAAAACATGACGTATGTGTCGTTACCTCGCTTTGTCGTTACCTCGCTTTGTCGTTACCTCGCATATATAGCTCAGCAGACCAACGCATTGTTGTTGTTTCAACAGGCCAACACTCTCTGTGAGCTGTGCTTAGTTGTAATTAGACATTTGTAAACAGAGAGAGTGGCTCTCAGTACGCTCTCCCTGTGAAGAGACGATCAACGGGAAAAAAAGCTTCTACGCATATTTTGTTTTGGTTATAAGCAGATATAAAGTTTCTGGTCTAACGGAAATCGAATTGACAAGAAAATTTTTGCGAGGCAAGTGCTGCTTATAAAATGAATTTCGGAGCGTAAACAATAATTAATATTGTTTAAAAATTTGTTATATTGCTAATCCTATTGATATGTTCGTCTTCCTTTTTAGCATAGTAATGTTGAAAGGAGTATTAAGGGCGAAAAAATTGTATTTCTATTATTCATTGTTTTATAGCGAATTAAAGATACGATGACATGCAGATGGCATAGAATTCCATTTAACCAAAAAAATGAGTGCAAAAATAGTCAGTATTCTTCGGGAAAATCGATCAGATACAGGAAAGGTACATTATAAGAAACATATAAACAATACAATGGGAAATTCACTAATCAAACTTAAATACACCGAGCACAATTGGAGACTATGCTGTGATTTTGAGATTGAATCGGTATTACATCGAATCGGAAATACATGGAATATATGGATTTATTGCCTGTGTAGGGCACTATCACTGCGCTACAAAATCCCGCCAAAAAATAAATGTATACATTTTGTTTCTTCACACTTTCTTTGGAGCCTTCCCCACGCGACATTTTCCAGAAATGCATTGAAAATTATTAAAATTATTTTAAGACTTACACTTTACCAAAACTTTAACAAAAGATCAGATCAAGGAAAGGAAGAAACGGTGTTTATAGCTTTCTGGGTAGTATAAAAAGACCTAACTATGCCAAGTTTGTTAACCAAATGTTGGCTGACTGTTTAAATTGGAATATATGCTAATCAGATTTTCCAGGGTTTAAAAAAGATTCAGATACAAATATTTTTGGACCAAAAACTATGCCAATTTAAGACTTTTTGACATTCATATTACTTAAGACTTAAAAGTGTACATCCTTTAAAATTAAGTGTTAATTTGTGATTTCCAATTACCTCCTTCTCTATATACATACAAATCTATTAAACAAATGAAATTAAAATTTTCTTTTGAAAAATGCTACCATTCCATCAGTATTTTCTTAAGAAGTTGTCACGTTCAACTATCGTCAGTAAACCGACTTTACAGACAACCAATCATTTTTTTTATTTTATTTTTTGTTTTTGATAAAAAAAAAAAAAAAAAAAAAAATTTTATTTTTTTTTAAAAAAAAATAAAACCAAACTATTTGGGAATCTAATTTTTTAAACATCAAACAATATAAATTTTTTAAAAAAAAAAAAAAAAAAAATTTTTTTGGTGGGATAGTATTTTTGTTATATATTTTATTAAATATTTTTTTATACAAAATTTTATTTTAAACAAAAAAATTTTTAAAAAAAAAAAAAAAACTTTTTTTCGCACAAGCACTCACTTATACGCCCATAACTTTGTCATATATCAAATGATTTTTATTTTCTTACCGGTTTTGGAAAGAAGAAATTTAGGTCTTTAAAGATACCATATATGACTGATCAGGATTCATTTCTTATCTTGGAGTATTTGCTACATAAACCATTTTTGATTGGTTGAACACTATTTGGTTAGAAACCCCCCATATTTGTTTTATTGTATAAGAACTACACTTCTTCACGGTTAGAACGTATGCCTATTTTCTAAAATCGGTCAATAATTAGCAAAGTTATTAAAGTTTTTCGGATAACGAAATTTTCGCAATATGGTGATGAGTCGCGCCATTATAGCACTGTCGACCGAAAAATTGTTGAGTTTTTAGAGTAAATTATTGAATAATTTTTTTTTAGAATAAGTATTGTATAGCCACGAGTACTACTAGTACTACTACTACCGTCTGTCCGTCAGTCTGTCCGCCTGTCTGTCTGTCCGTCCGTCTGTCAGTCCGTCTGTCCATATTAATAAATAGATCTCGGAGATGGTAAGAGATAGAGGTTTGACATGTATGGAACATATGCTTCATATGCTTATAGGCAGATCAAGCTTACTTTCAATTATTGCCACGCCCCCCCGCCCCCGAAATTTAGAAAAAACGTCATATCTTCGGCAGTTTTATAGATAGAAGGTTCGTACTTTTTGGACATATTTAGTAGTCGGGATTCTTTATCGGTCCACCAAAGGATTGGTAAAGATCGGATGAACGATAGCCAAGATATAAGCGAAAGAAACTTCTCTGCTGCAGCGCAGTAGCAGCATTGCTTTCAGCAGCTACTGCAGCATCTAAATTTACACTGAGCATACACTTTTTTGGGTAAAGAGTGTATTATAGTCGGGCTTCCCCAACTTTCCTACTTGTTTTAATTAGGCTTTTTCAGGTTTTTTTTCCTAAAAAGTTAAATAACTCAACCAAATATTACTCGATTTTAATGAACTAATTTGCAGAAGATGCAAAATTAAATGTTTTTTGAAACTGCATACCAAAATTAGATAGTTTTATATAAATTTGACCTATTCATTTTTATTTAAATTACGGTGAAGTCGCAAAAAACTGAAAAATTCGATTTGTTTTTCATGTAGCTCCCCACAATTTTTATCCGAGATTGCATTGTAATACACCGTTGGAAAGGTGTTACATTTCTCTTTCTAAAGACGCATTGCAAATTATTATAGGATGCCTAGTTTAAGAAATATGATTTTTTAACTATATCAACCTCGAAAAGACGGACTTTTAACCGTTATTCCAAATTTTGATGTGCACGAAAAATTTGTGGTATGCCACAATGTTACATTTAACTATATCTACAACCTACACTATGTCGCATCCCAGAAGTTTTTTGACTGTCACACCGTGTTATTTGCGAGCGACGCAGCCCTGTTTTTTGTAGTTGGACCATACTCTTACTATATACACACCTTCTAACTAGACCTTTAAATAAAAAAATGAAATTTCCTTAAGTTCTGTGGCACTGGCGAATTTTAAGAGAGATTTTAGAGAAGCAACCGACGGCAAAATCTCTAGAGTTTCTGTTTCACCCACGTTTAAGACTGGATTGATTGACGGATTACTTAGCTTGGTAAACTAGAAGCGTTGAACACAAATATGTCTAAATTCTGTGATCAGTCTAACCAGCTATGAACGAAGACTCAAACCAAACCCCCAGGTTCAATAAGACCGAAAATTCGAATGTCTTTCAAATAATAAAATTCATCATTACAGATAACGGCTTCATTTGACTGACTGTTGTTCCTCCGAGCCATTTATTCAGATTCGGAATCTGATGAAAGTCGCAAGGTGCACAAATATTGTATTCTCAACATCTGAAACCAATTCGTAGACCAACTCATACTATTTTGTTGTTGCAAAATAATTTTTTTTTTTTTTTATGACTGTTTAAACGACCTTTATACTCTTTAACTTGTAGTTTTTACAGGCTCGAGGTCTTGCTATGTTATTGACATAGCTTTCAGGCTCAAGATCGCTGATGAGTGAGGTTGGTCCCTCATGAAACGTCGTCCGATCAACCTGAAGCCTCCTTTGTTGTGTTGTGTGCCTCTGTTTAAAGCTATGTCAATAACATAGCAAGACCTCGAGCCTGTAAAAACTACAAGTTAATTTTTTTTTGGTCAATGCGATAGATATTTCCTGAAATAAATCTTGAATCGATTTAAATGCTCTGATTATCAAATTTTGGTTATCGATTAGACGTTTTCAAGGTAATCGGGGTGAATGCTGATACACCCATCTTTTACATCCTAGGACTCGATTAACCCGGAGCTGTACACAATTGTGTACATTTTGCTAATTGTGCTATTGTGTATGTATACTACATATTTTAACATATCGCTCATATACTTCAAGACTGTCATAACTCCAAATAAACCACTTTGTTTATTAAAGATCTCAATGGAATTTACTCAGCGAAAATAGTTCTTTTAGTTTTTAATCAATCTAGTAACAGTTTTATACTTAAATTGCTCACTAAAGAAATTTGAAAATAGGATGATCTATCAGAAAGCCGAAGGATCTTCGGACAATATTGTCTGAACTATGCATGTCGCTCTTGCTGGAACATGAAAGATATCCTGCAAACTGCTAAGACGACATATTCTCATCTCACTCGTAAAGTATAAAAGATATCAATGGGGAGTGACCCAGAAATCTCGAGTTTTTCGTATAAGTGAAGAGATTTTTAACTTACCTACGCGGACTTTATATGTTAAGTGACAGGAATAATACAGGCTACTTGATTTTTTTTATTCTTTGGCCATTTGATGGTAATAAAATCATCACAGCCGTTTTACGGTCTCGGCAGCTGCCACTAATGCCCGCCACTCGCCTCTGTCCCGAGCGACATCCCACCAGGAGGACACACCCAGCTCCGCAATATCTCCCTGTACCTGGTCGCGCCATCTCCGCTTCGGTCGACCCGGGCCCTGCTTGCCTCCTAACTCGTTCGCATGACGACTGTACACCCGTTTTGCTGGAGCGTTATCATCCATACGGGTAACATGTCCTATCCAGCGCAGCCGCTATTGTTTTATGCGCTGGACAAGCTTAGTGTCCCCATAGAGCTTGTACAGTTAGTGATTCATTCGGATGCGAAATTCCCCGCCAACGTTTAGAGGTCCATAAATCCTCCGAAAAACTTTTCTCTCAAACACGCCAATTGCCGCCTCATCCGTTGATGACATTGTCCATGCTTCTGCGCCGTATAGCAGGACTGGGATGATAATCAACTTGTATAGTGCAATTTTCGTTTTACGAGAGAGGGCTCTGCTCTTGAACTCCTTACTGAGCCCGTAGTAACATCGGTTTTCAAGAGTAATTCTTGTTCGGATTTCCAGACTGGTGTTGTTGTCGCTGGTTATCGTCGTTCCGAGGGTGAAAAATTCCTTAACAACTTTAAAGTTGTACTCTCCCATTGCAACAGATTGTCCAAGACGCGTAGGCTCACTGCGCGCTGAGATTAGGAACTTCGTCTTTTCCTCATTTACCGCTATGCCCATGCGTTTCGACTGCTTCTCAATCTCTGAAAACACCTTGCTTACCGTCCGTTCGGATATGCCGATAATGTCAATGTCATCGGCAAATGCAAGTAGCATTACATCTTTATAAAAGATGGTGCCCGATCTGTTAGCATTTGGGCACTGGCGCAGTATATACTCCATCAGCAGATTAAAGAAGTTACACGATAAGGTGTCACCCTGCCTAAGACCTCTTCTGGTATCGTAAGGCTCGGAGAGGTTCTTTCCTATTTTGACGGAGCTTTGTGTGTTTCTCAACGTCATCAAGCTAAGTCGAACGTACTTTGCTGGTATACCAAAAGTAAACAGGGCTTTGAAGAACTTTGACCTTGTCGGTGTGTCAAAAGCGGCTTTATAATCAACAAAAAGATGGTAGGTTTTGATTTTCGTCGCATGGGTTTTCTCCAGTATTTGTTTCAATGTGAATATTTGGTCAATGGTGGATTTACCAGGTCTAAAGCCACACTGATAAGGTTCGATCAGTTCGCTCATTCTCGGCTTTAGACGTTCACATAAGATACATGACAGAACCTTATATGCAATGGGTAGGAGACTGATCCCGCGGTAATTGGCGCATATTGCAGGGTCTCCTTTTTTAAATATTGGACAGAGTACATGTTATAGACTCAGAAAAATTTGAATTTGGCGCTCAAGAATGCGATATGTCTCTGTGGCCCTGATCACGGAATCAGTGCTCGTGACTACGCTCCGATACATTTGTGCAGCCCTGATGAGAGTAGGTTAAGATCGATAACGAACGAGGCGGTCAGTCTCAATCAAGATGGCGTGGGCAACGCACTAATTAATAAACTCACTCACTTCACCTGTATTTCGATATTCAAAACTTCACTTCGCGACGCTAAGCAATTTCGGTATAAGTTTTCCCTTCTCGTCGGAACTTAACTATATTTATAAGCTTGAATAAATGTTACTATAAGTGAACTAATGAAAGTACGAGTGTGTGTGTTCTATTAATGTGCGGAAAAGTCAAGTCGCCTACTGGAGGCGCAACATTTTTATTAATTAGTGCCACTAATTTTATTAATTAGTGCCAATAACTTTGATTAAGTAGTTTTACGGCAAAACTATTGGCTCGATCAGCATACTTGCACACTCTGGAGCGGTGCATTTTTGGCGGATTGAATTGGATTTGATTGAGACTCTGACGGCGGCGGTGGCCTTGGATGTCACACAATATCACAATATTGTGAAATAGGAATTCTTGGAATTGGCTGGTGTGTTTGTATGTATTTGGCGTATACACATGCTGTCTCACTCACTCATATTGAAATCATCATGAAATTGCGCAGCAACAAAAAGAAGAAAACGGCGGCAAAATCGACGGCGTCTACTCCAACACATTCAAAAGGAGATGATGCAATAGAGATCAATATGAGTGGAATTGATGAAATAGAGATGGCTGAAAAGGAAGAAAATAAGAGTGAAACCAAACTGGACGGTTTCATGCAGCAAATGATGGCTTGGCAAAGATCTCAGGAGGACCAAATCATTCGAACGATGGCTTCAATGCAGAAAATGCAAGAGGAAAATATGGAGTCCATTCAAAAGCATCAAGAGGAAAACATGGAATCCATCCAGAAGTATCAAGAGGAGAATATGCAGTCCATCCAGAAGATTCAAGAGGAGAACATGGCGTCAATGTATATCGCCATACAGCAACAGATGACCATCATGAAGACGGATTTCGCTGCAAGCAGGGATGAGCCGCAGGCAGCGGCAGAATTAAAACCGGGCGGTCACAGGCATGTTGACTTTGTGGACGCAGATCATGAGCTTGACAGCGATGGCATTGGCTCACACAAAATCGAACCCAGGCTCTCACGGGGAGGCACCCCATCCAAACGAGAGTACAAGGATATCCATGGTACAAAGGAAGGCGCCAATGCATATACCGCTTCACAGGGAAGTGCTCCTTCTTCTGGATCATCCATGGCTGGCAGTGTGTCCAATCCGGTGTCCACACAGGGTGGCGCCACACACAATAGCGCTTCACAGGGAAGTGCTTTTCATCTGGATCGTTCATGGTGGGCGGTGTCCAATCTGGTGTCCACACAGGGTGGCGCCTCACACAATATCGCTTCACAGGGAAGTGCTTTTCCATCTGGATCGTCCATGGCGAGCAGCGTGCCCAATCCGGTGCCCAGACAGGGTGGCACCACAACCTATGGCGCTGCACAGGGAAGTGCTTTTCGATCTGGATTGTCCATGGCTGGCAGTGTGTCCAATCCGGTGCCCAGACAGGGTGGCATTACAACCTATGGCGCTGCACAGGGAAGTGCTTTTCAATCTGGATTGTCCATGGCTGGCAGTGTCACCAATCTGGTGTCCACACGGGATGGCGCCAGTAGCATGTTTACTCTACAGGGGAGTGCATCTGGATTCAGAGCCGCAACGGTGGGCGGCATATGGCGTTTCACAGGGAAACGTAACTGGAACGGGAGCCCGATTGGCAAATGACGCATCTGGATTCAGAGCCGCAACGGAGGGCGGCGCACATGGCGTTTCACTGGGAAACGTAACTGGAACTGGAGCCCGATTGGCAAATGATGCATATACACTCAGCACCGCACAGGGCGGAAGAAATGGCTATGGCGCTTCACAAGACGGAGCTACTGGATTTTACGACTCACAGGTAGGCTGTACAAATGGTAATGCTATCCGGGCAACTGATGCATCTGATTTTGGTGCCACGGGGTCACAGAGATTTGAGGCACATGGTCATATAAATAGATCACAAGGTTCTGGGCACAAAATTATAGACTTGCCAAATTTTAGTGGGTTGGCAGAAGAATGGCCGGTTTTTAACTGTATGTATAGGGAAACCACAGAGGCTTTTGGTTATACAGATTTGGAAAATTTGTTGCGATTGCAAAAAAGCTTAAAAGGAACAGCAAGAGATGATGTGGCTTGTATGCTAATAAATCCGGTAAATGTAGAGTATATCATGAAACGTCTTGAGTTAAGATATGGGCAACCAGAACAGCTGGTAAGGAGCCAATTAGAGAAGGTGGCTCAAATAAGTCAGATTTCGGAAAAAAATTTAGAGAGGGTGGTTTCATTCGCAACAAAGGTTGCTAATCTTGCAATGTTTTTTAGAGTCGGCTAATGCATTTCAGCATTTACAAAATCCGGTTCTATTAAGCGAACTTGTTAGCAAACTTCCCATGAGGATGCGTATTGAATGGTCAACATACGCGTCAATAATGTCTCCCTATCCAGACTTAAAAACATTTCGCTATTTGGATTGACCATATATCGCTTAACATCGCACGAGCAGCACTGACGACTGCAACATATCGAATGCATCAGACTAAAGGAGATTCCCATTCAAATCAGAAGACTCTGATGCAAACCACGACAGATGTAACTACAAAGAATTCATCTTTAATTTCATGTTATCAGTCAAAGGAGACCATACATTAGACAAATGTAAGGAGTTTGCAAAGGGTAAATTGCAGACAGATGGGAATTGGTCAGAAAATTAAAGTTGTGTTTCGGATGTTTGGGACGTGGACACAGCGTGAGTTCGTGCAAGAAGAAACGTGATTGCAATATAGAGGGATGTAAGCGATCTCATCACAGAATGCTGCACAAAAAGGCTGAGACAAATAATATTAATGTGGCTTCAAAGACGGTGGAAGACAGTCCAACATCAAGCAGTATGGGTGCAAATGTACTTACGGTAAAAGGCAAATACATCGAAGTTGTTGTTCAAGGTCCTGCCAGTGGAGGTAGTTGGACCAAATGGTCCAGTTATTCAGACATTTGCATTTTTGGACGAAGGTTCGTCGGCAACTTTGGTTAATGAAGAATTGGCTAAAAATTTGGGGGTAAATGAGACAAAAGAAAATTAACTTTGAAATGGATTGGCAGTCATGCCAAAGATGTTATAACGATGAGGTGTAAATTGAGGATTCGATCTCAGGGCGTACTAATTGGTTGCGTTTAATAGGTAACACAGCTATTGGATTGCCTCTGCAATCTTTGGATATAAATACTATAGGCAAAATGAATCCACATATAAATTTACCTCCCATTAAAAAGCTATTCCAATGCAGACCCAATGATATTGATAGGGATCGACAATTGTCACTTGGTTAAGACAATAAAAAGTATTGACTTGAAAAGTAACCTACTTAGTTGCAGCAATGACACCACTAGGTTGGCTTATATACGGTTCAACACAGACGAATCAACTGAACGCATCGGCTCAATTATCTGTAGTATTTCATGCGTCTACGAAAATGACGAGAAAGACGACATACACAATATGATGGCTGATTATTTTACAACTGAAAACTTTGAGTCAAAACTGCTGAGACACCATTGGAATCATCTGATGTGCTAAGAGCCCGTAAAATATTGGCAGAGACAACAAAAAGATCGACGGCGGATACGTAAAGGACTATTGTGGAAGGGGGATCATGTCCAACTTCCAGAGAGTTATCAAATGGCCTTGAAGAGATTGCTTATAATAGAAAAAAAGATTTGTGGTACTGATCAGCTGGTTGAATACGAAAAAGCAGTACAAGATTCGTTGCTAAAGGATACGTCAAATTGACAAAGGAAGAAGCGCTTTGAATGGTCCACGTACATGGTACCTACCACATTTCGGGGGTTTACAATATAAATAAACCAAAGAAGATGCGACTCGTTTTTGATGCTGCTTCCACTGTCGATGGAGTTTCATCAAATACAAATTTGTTGGAGGGACCAGACGAAAATCCTCCGCTAACTCAGATTTTATTTCAATTTCGGCAAGGCAGAGTTTGGTGTGTGCAGACACAAAAAGATATGTTCCTTCAAGTTCAAATGAAGAAAGAAGACCAAGATTCATTGAGGTTCTTATAGCGGGATCGAAGGACACAAACCAGGAAATTGAGGTTTACAAAATGAAAGTGATGACGTTCGGCGCCACCTGTTCTCCATCCTGTGCTCAATATGTTAAAAATTTGAACGCTCAGAATGCTATCAGTAACAAGGAAGCTTTGATCAAGGCAATCGAGTCCAATCTCTACGTTGGCGACTGTCTACGGCAAGTTTTGATTCTGAGGATGCCAGCACGTGATATTAGCGAAGGTCAAAAAGTACACAGAATCGCGAAATTTGAGCTAAGAGGCTTTGTTTCCAACTTAGCAAACGTGCAAAATTGTCTGAATGACATGGAACCATCTGGCGACACACAAGATGTAAAATATGGATACGGGAGCCATTGATAAAATCTTGGGGATGTACTGGGACAGCAAAATGATAACTTTATTTTCGACTTACAAATGAACCTTGTCGATAAGGATCTAGTCACTGGACTGAAGCGCTCGACTAAGAGGCAATTACTAAGTTTAATTATGTCGGTTTATGATCCTTTTGGCATGTTAGCAATAGTATGATTTACGGAAAAGTCTTGTGCAAGAAGTGTGGCGGTCTAGCATCTTATGGAATGATCTGCTACCAGACAATCAGTATGCAAGATTCAAGCACTGGCTGCAACAATTGAGCAAAGTAAAGAATTTAAACTTAATCGCTGTTATTCTTAAAATTTCTTGTCAAGGAAGCAGACAGAGTCATATTTGTTGATGCAAGCGAAAAAGCGTTTGCAGCGGTGGCGTATTGGCATAATCTGCAATGAAAACGAAATGCGCGCCTCTAAAGATATTGTCCTATAGCAAGGTTGGAACTGCAAGCTGCAGTTTTGGGCAGCCGATCTAAGGAATTCAATATTGAATTGTCACGGGATTTGTCGCTCAGTACTATGGTCTGGTTCACAGATTGATAATTTCATGGTTCAATCCGATTCGAAGACAATATAAACAGTTTGTGGCTTTCAGAATCAGTTGAAATTCTCGGATGAACCAATGAGACAACTGGTGTTGGATACCTACATAACTGAATGTAGCTGATAAGGCCACAAAACAAATAATCAGCTGAGTATGAACCTAATAATATCTGGACTATCGGACCAAGGTTCTAATGGAGAAAGAATCAAATTGGCCAAAGCAGGATATAATGCTTAGACCCGACGACGCAAGTGAACGCAAGGAAAATAGTTCTGACCATATCAACTCAGCCAATAATTGAAATTTCACGGTTTAAGCTATATGCGCTTGAAAGGATGTTTGGCATGTGGGTATTGAGGTACATTAATCGATACTTAAGATAAACGAAGTTGGCGAGTTGTCATCTCAGGAACTTTGAAAGGGCGGAAATAGTACTCTGAGGCTGCCAGTATGAAGTGTTGCAGAGGAAATCAATATGTTGGAAGCAGTGACGTCGTCAGCAAAGCAGCTCGATTTATTCTCACTCCGGAGCGGAATAAGGTTGGAGCCGTGGTACATGGAAGGTTGGATTATGCGACAATATTGCAGAAAGAGCCTGTCAGCCCATATACTGCCAGAAAGCATGCCCTGACAGAGTTAATTGTTCAACATTTTCGCGTTAATATCACCATCAGAATATGAGTTGATAAAAAACGAGATACGACAACATTTCTGGGTAATCAACTTGCGCGGCATTGTAAAACGCGCAAAGTCTAATTGCCAGTACTGTAAAAATCAGAATGTAAGACCAAGACCGGACACTAATGGGTCAATTGCCCTGGGATCGTGTGACTCCATCTCATAGACCGTTTACATTTACTGGACTTGATTATTTTGGATTCATAATGGTTTTGATTGAGCGACAGAGAAGGATGGGTGGCTCTATTTGACATGTTGACGTCAGGGCCTATACATTTGGAGTTAGCTGAAGACTCTATCCACAGTGCATGTATTATTGTTATACGAATTTTGCAAACAGTCGCGGCATTCCCTCAGGTCATCCGATCTTGACATGGGTTCAAAATTACTGTTGGAGTAGACAATATAATGAAAAAGGCTGACGTCCCTTTCGATTGGGACTATATCGGGTCTGAGCTGGCAATGAGAAACATAAAATTGGGAGTTTAATTGTCTAGGAAATCCTGTTCTGGCGGCTGGGGCAATTGTTCAGTCCAAAGCGTGTCCTAAGAGTGACATTGAAAGAGCAGGCTCCGAGGGTTGAAAACATTAAGAAGCCTTTTGATAGGGGGCAGAACATTATTAACAGCAGACCCTACACATATCCCTGTTGCACTGTTGATCCTACCCAGTTGACACCAAATCATTTCCTGTTGGGCGAAATGAATTCAACTCGACACCTGGCGATCCAGACACCCTTTGTCACCGTAGCAGTATCGCGTCGCACAACAACTGAGGATTAATTCTGGCGACGCTGGATTGGGAGTACTTGCCAACTTTAACCAGGCGTACAAAGTGGTTCGCACCAACCAAGCCAATTAAGATCGGAGACGCAGTTCTTATATGTGATGAAAATCAGGCACGAGGCAGTTGGAAAAAAGGGTGTTGGTTATCCGAACTATATAGGCTCATGACGGAAAGATTAGGATAGTTGAGGTCAAAACATCTTTAGGGATTCTGAAGCGACCCATTTCCAAGCTTGCTGTCCTAGATCTAGTTGGTAAACTCCATAGTCGTTTTACGGTGGGCGGATGTTATAGACTCAGAAAAATTTAAATTTGGCGCTCAAGAATGCGATATGTCCGTGGCCCTGATCACGAATCAGCGTCGTGACTTACGCTCGATACATTGGTGCAGCCTGCTGAAGTAGGTTAAGATCGATAACGAACGAGGCGGTGGTCTCAATCAAGATGGCGTGGGCAACGCATCAATTAATAAACTCACTCACTTCACCTGTATTTCGATATTCAAAAAAAACTTCACTTGACGCTAATTTCAGGTATAAGTTTCCCACTTTCGTCGGAACTTAACTATATTTATAAGCTTGAATAAATGTTACTATAAGAACTAATGAAAGTACGAGTGTGTGTTCTATTAATGTGCGGAAAAGTCAAGTCGCTTACTGAGGCGCAATAGTACACTTAGACTCCAATCTCGGGCATACTCTCTTCGGACCAAATTCTGCATAGGAGTTGCGGCGACCTTACCAGCTCTCTCGCCTTAGCCTTGAACAAAAATTCAGCGGGCAGCCCATCGGCTTCAGCTGATTTGTTATTTTTCAGCTTTTTATGGCTATCCAAACTTCGTTATGGTCCGGCGGGTCTTTTCTATATCACGATTGGTGGTTCCACTACTTTTCCAGAGGCGTCTAGTGTTCATCATCGCCTCCCAGAGGTTGGAGAAGTCATTTATCCATTTGCTTAGTACCTCCTTTGATTTCTGACCAGATTTTCGTGCTCGTCCTGCATAGTGACTCTGCGTTAAAACCTTCGGATAGTTGCCTAACTCTTTTGCAGAATTCCGAGTCCCACTCCTTCTTTGCTGTTGGCGCCAGCATTGCAGTAATTAGCCAAAACTGCCGTTCGGATTCGTCGCTAAACTGTAGGCCCCTTTCTCTTGTGCTACAATTAAAAGCGCACAAGCCAAGAGATTGAGTAGAGGCTTGGCCTTGGCCCTTGGGCTGTGTCATCTTGACAAGCTAACTTACTTACTCCTTCCGAACAGCACTTGACTTCCTCCCTGCGCTTTTCCTGCTCATTTTCATTCTTCTGAAAAGGCTCTTCTCCTCTCTCCTTTTCTCCAGTTATCGCTCTTTAACAGCCCGCTGCTCCAGACTGCAGAGTTCTCCTGTACGCAACGTCTTTCTCTGCAGTAGCGTGGCGGCCCTCATCATCCGTACCATGACCGCTTTTCGGAGTTTTCGGCAAATCTGAGAATCTCCTTTGGCAGCCGTACTCATAGAATGTGAAACATGCTTCCACTGTTCGCCTACACCAGAAGGGCCAGGTGAGATTCTCCTAGCAGCTGGGTGAGTTTTGCTCAGTAGGCTTCGATGTCCGTTTGTGATTGCAGCTTCAAATCGTCCAGCTTTCGGCGTGTGTTAGATGAGCCACACTGCGGCGCGTGCGTACTCTGTCTGCAACGAGGTAAAGTTCCGAGTAAATATTGGCTCCTCGAGCGTACGCACGTTCAGAGCACTCGATGAGTGCCGTCCGTCTATAAATAACGTGATCAATCTGGTTTCTGCGTTGATTGACGATCAGGGGACTTCCAGTTCGCCTTGTGGTCGTCGCGGTGTTCAAATTTGGTACTACTAATGACCATTTTCCGGCCCGAAGCGAAGCCTATTAGCCTCTCCATTTTCGAGGTTTTTTCGTGCAGGCTAAAATCGGTCGATATTCGGGCGAAAACTTCCCTGGCCCAGTGTTAAAGTCGTCTTGTACGATCTTGATGTCGTTATCGGGCAGCGCTCATATAGGTCTTTAGGCCTCATAGAAATCGTCTTTTTCCGAATCGTTCTAGTCTTCTGTCGGGGCGTGCGCACAGATACATCAACATAACATCTTTTGCCTAAGTCGGAGTGCGGTATGTCGCTTGCT
>JAEIFV010001830.1:0-16138 GCA_018904265.1 Lordiphosa collinella | reverse complement strand
GACCGGGGGTGTCCTGGAAATCTCTAGAGATTTTGGCTTCGGTTGGATTGCAAATCGCTAGAGAAATCCATCGGTGTCCCAGAACTTCGACAGATTTAGTTTTCTTCGAAAGTTTAGTTCGTAAGTCGAGTTCGAAAGGTTCGAAGTAAGTTTATGCTCCTACTACAAAAACAGTGATATTATGCTTGGGTTCGTGAAGTCGCTATTGGTTGGTTAGTGTATTGGCTTGTTTGTGTATTGGTTGGTTTGCCAAAATCTCCCAACAAAACACAAGAGGTTTGAAACCAACCGAAAGAGATTTCTAGGACACCGAGGGTTGGAATTTGGTTGGAAGAGATTTCTGGGACACCGCCGAATAAGACTACTTCTCGGACCTTACTTTTCTATTGGAGCTACACTATATAAATGTCCGATTTCTACCTAGTTTGGGTTGGAAAGTCATGGAAAAGCATAATAAAATAACATGTTCATTTTAAGAAGGCGATTCCATACAAAACAAAAAGTTTTTCTCACTAGAACTTCTTTTTCGACCCGTGGTCATCCGATTTTGACAAAACTTTGTAGAATTGTGTAAAAGTATATAAACTAAATATATGACAACGTATGGGACGTTTCTATTGAAAACAAGGAAATTGAGGAAATTTACATTAAAAACCAAAAAGTTTTTCTCACAAAGACTACTTTTCAGACTCTACTTTTCTATGATAGCTATACGATATAGATGTCCGATTTCGACCAAATTTGGTGTTATCATGGAAAAACATAGCAAACTAAGAAATACAAAGTTTAGAGGCGTTTCAATTGAAAACAAAAAAGTTTTTCTCACTAAGAGCTAGTTTTTCGATCGATCGTTCCTATGACAGCTATATGCTATAGTCATCCGATCAGGCCGGTTCCGACAAATGTGCAGCATATATGTACCAAAAGACTTCGTGCAAAGTTTGGTGAAGATAGCTTTAAGACTGACGGAGGAGATAGCATAGAAACAGACAGACGGAAAGGGGTAAATCAACTCAGCTCTTCGTGCTGATCAAGAATATACGAGGGCCGTCCCAGAAATGGCCGACCTAGCACAGTAGTGTTGAAAAATGTTCACAAAAAATATTAAAAATGGGAAGTACCGACTATTAAAAGTTTAAGTTTGAAGTTTGGTGCCCTTACCTTGCACAGTTTTTTTTTTTTGTCGATTTTAATAGAGAACGCTTGTTATTGATTTGCAAACAGGGACAAAATTTATCATCGTTATGTGATACAATTCTTTCATATAAAATGTCTTAGTCCAACCAATATTAAAAAGGAGCTGGATTCTACCTTACGTAGTGCTGCTCCCTCGTTTACAACAATAAAATATTGGGTGGTTGAGTTTAAGCGAGGGTCGTTTGAGCTGCGAAGATGAACATCGTAATGGCGTCCAAATAAAATTCAGAAATGGTGGCCAAAATTAAAAATGTGTATTGGTGACCGGCGATTGAAAGTTCGTGAGTTAGCTGAATGTGTAGGCATTTCAAAAAGTGCTGTACATCGCATATTGACTGAAAAATTGGACATGAAAAAAATATGCGCAAGATGGGTGCCGCGTTTGCTGACTTCAGAACAAAAACGCCGGTTCACACCTCTGTCGTTGCAATGGCTAAAATTTATGAATTAACATTTGAATTGCTACCTCACGCCCCTTATTCGCCAGACTTAGCTCCCTCTGATTATTTCTTATTTCCAAACTTGAAAAATGGCTCGGAAGAAAAAAACAACAAAAAAAAAAAAATAGAGCCGGGTTTAACTCCTTTTTTAAAAGGCTTTACAGTTCTTATTAGAAAAAAAGGTAGCGAATATTGAACATCGCTGGGAAAGTTATCGAACCAAACCGATTTGCATCCTTCAATGCGTTACAATTATCCGGACCATTTTATATTACCCTCTGTTTAATGTTCCATTTTCGATCGTTTCACTTTATGCTCTAGTTCCGATTTCGTTTGGCCCGTGGTTTTTCAACTGTAACAAAAAAGAAAGTCGGTCAAGACCGACTATAATACACTCTGTACCTGGAAAGTGCTGCCCATCAGCGTTGCGACCGCTGCTGCCCATAATTGATTGTTTTCCTTATAACTCGACTATCGCTCATCCGATCCTTACCATTTCTTTGGCGGTTAGCTTTATAATCTTGATTACCACATATAGGCTTTTCCACAGCACGCACGCGACAGTCGTACGAATTTATTAACCTTCAACATAATGAAAAACAAAGAAAAATTTTAAAATTAATTTGTCCGTAGTAGTTTGTGAATAGCATTTCAGTAGCACTATTTTTAATGTATAAACTGGGAGTTGTAGAAAGAGAACGTACCAAGAAAGTGGCAGACAAAAAGGAATACGGGATGAGACAGAATATGGAAGTGAGTTTTGATTGCTTCCACAAAAATGCAAAAATCTGCAAGACCAGGTCGAACCAGGTCGAGTTTCTTAATACAACTAATTTTAATACGATCTGCAATCATGTTCCTATATAATTAGAGCTGATTCGTTGAAAAACAAATGTTGTTTTTATATTTGAATCATTTTGATACGTTACGTGACACACGTTAGTGACAAACTTTTCTCTATGATTATTTTTGTGGTTTCTTTTATAATGCAAAGAAAAAACATACTGTTAATTGCAATCACATAGTTCTTATGGTTTCTTAAGCAATATTTATTTACTCTTTGTATCCTTAAAATGACTTTAGAGGGCAAAATTTAATGAAATCAACAGGTACTTTTTTTTAGGAAAAAACCAGCAAAAGACCGATAAAATCGCCGATCTTTAAAATTCCTTCAGCGGATCGATAAAGAATCCCGAACAATAAATATGTCCAAAAGGTTCGAACTTTTTCGATATTGCGGGAGCGGAAGGGGGCGTGGCCAAAATTGAAAACAAACCTGATCTGCCGTAAGTATAACAACCTAGTTCCGCAAACCTCTATCTCTTACCATTCCGAAACTTTTGTTCATACGGACAGTCAGACAGAGGACGGACACTCAAACTTATTCTCTGTGTACACCGAGTATAAAATAAAAATCCAGTTGTTTAAAATCCAAACATTAGGGACGAAGTTATGACACTTCAAAGTTGCATTTTGGATTTATCAATTTTTTGCAGCCTTTCATTAAGTTTCCTCCGTCTTTCAATAAAAATTGCTCCGGTTTCAGACAATTAAATGATATCTTACAAAATTCAAAATTGGATAATAAATTAACGCTACACAATTAAGTTAACGTACCTCTTCTTGAGAGTATTAAATCTTGTTATGACATCTTATCAAGCCAAGAATGAACATTGAGCATTTGGAGTTCTTATTGCATTTCAAGTAAGGATAAAAATATTCATTTGATGTAAGCTTTCAAGCCTTACCTAACATTTTTCAACTAAAAATATGAGTTAATATAGTATTAAATTTGCAAATATATAAAGTAACCGTCCCACTTTTCAGATAAAATTTGAATGCGGATTCAAATTTTGAATAAAAATTGCATTTTTAGTGCAACCAATGCAGAACTTTTGACCTGGTGAGACCAATAGAACTTATGTCCTTTCAGTCATACAAAAAAAAATTTGGGTTAATCACCAAATGCAGAAGTATTTCTTATCCGATTTTGACAAACGAGGGCAAAAAATTTTCGTGAAAGATTCCCCCATCATGTCTTTATCTAAAACCAGAGCAATTTTTATGGAAAGACGGAAAAAAAACTTACAGAAAAGCAGCAAAAACTTGAAAAATCATCAAAATTTTTCAACAATCCAACTTTGAATTGCCAAAACTACGTCATTTAAAATTGGATTTGAAACAACCTGCATTTTTTTAAAGATATTTTTTATATCTTTAATTTTTGTAAAAGCTTATCAATATCGGTGAACTAAAACCAGAGAAGATGGCATTTTAGTAGACCTATCTTTTTTCAAAACATTAAAAATGGAATTTGGCGATATCTCAAAAACCGTTCTATTTTCCACATATCTGAGAACAGATTAGAATTCAGCGTGAAATTTTACATAAGGCTCAACTACACCAATACATCCTTTAACGTCCACCTCGCTTAACGGCATATTTACTTAGCGGCCACACTATATGTAGCACCAAGTTTCACTTAGAGGCCCAAATTCGCCAAATAAATTTCTTAAAAATTCCAAAATCATCCAAAAGCGGAAAAGTGTTCGAAAACTTGCAAGCTTAGAAAAATATAGGTGCTTTGTTTTTTTATAAATGCAAATTTTCAAGAGAATTATCACCGGTAACTTATCACATGTTTACAAGCGAGCCAAGGCACAAGTGTGGCACATAAAACAATTTCCTTAGATTTTAAATTGAAAGTTTTGCGTCGTTTGAATGAATCACAGGTTTGTTCGAACAGTAGGCGCAAATGAAAAAGATAAAAGATCTGTTAGCGCATTCTAGGTATTGTCCGTGATAGACCTTGCATCATAGCAAAAATGTAATGTTTGCTAATCGTTTGGATAGATGACATATAATGTTTAAGGAATGCTTTCACAAATGCTTCTGTCCGAAGGTGAAGGAATATTTACTCAACAGAGACTCATTATTTGCAGAAAACATTTTGCTTACTTTAAAGTTCAACTGCCAATATTTCAATGACTGACACTTGGAAGAAATTCAGCATAAAAGATGCTGTAAAGATTATCGATCAATAATGGAAGTAACTTATTCCAGAATCATTGAACAAGTTCTGATAAAAATTATGGCCTGAACGCGTAAAGTACATCTTCACAGATTGATTACCTATCTTCTGTCCCGGATCAGATTGTTGCTTTGGCTACTAGTGCAGGATGCATTTGGATATAGAGTCAATCACAAGTGAGGAACATCAAGAGATGTAATGTACTATTTTTGCCTACAGCGTTTCAATGCAAATACTTGAATATCCGTAACGACATTTTTGAATTTTGTAACTGGCAAGTTGCAAGGGCGATAACCCGCTGCTAGTTCTAGTTAACAGCGCGGGCTTGCGCGTGAGCCGATAGGCCGCTATCGAACTTTCGATGGTAGTGAGACCAGCTTTCTGATTTCGGCCTTTTGGTTGCGTGATTCTGAGGAAGTCAGACGCGTATGGCTTAGTGATTTTCATTTACACAGCAAGATAAAAATCTTGGAAAATCTTTGCCATCCCGCCTGGTTTTGACCAATCCACTACTCCGTTTAGACAAAGAAGCTTTGTAGAACAAGCTTAAAGGACTATTTCGGCGTAAGTGTGATTAAAGCATTAATTAATTGTCAGAAAATGTGAAGTTCAACTATTTCCCTTTGGGAAATGATTACAGGCATTTTTTCACAACTTGGACGTTTCACTTTGGTACCGGCAACCAGTATTATAGTGGGTGCAAGACCATAAATCTAATTTGCATCAGGTAAAAACACATCTATTCATTCTGTTGGCCCCAGAAACTTATCAAGCCCTACCTACAGGATTCAGCTACGAACAGAGAAATGTGCGGAAGACGTAAGAAGGCGGCCTAGCAGGCTCCGCGCGAGTCTCTTGGAGACGACAGTGACGTCACGAGCGCTGCCACAAACCTCTGGCCAAAACTTGGCTAGTGCTGTGTGCTTGTTCCGTCAATTCCTGCTGCCTGTGTACGCTTACTCGTCATCTTGGTGCGGTACCGAAAATTGTGCTTGCGGCCATCACCAAACCTCCTGCGAGCAGTGTCGTCTTACTCTCGCCAGCGTACGTCTAGAGGGCGTCCAAAGAGTCTGTAAAATTCCTGTGTTGCTGTAGATCTTGCTTGCATTTCCTGGCTTTGCATCGTAATTCCGAGATCTGGAGTGTGCTGACAGCGAAGACATATGTCAATTGACCGGAGTAGCGAAAGTGTTGCCCTTAAGAGAAAGCAGTTTCATCTAAGTGAAAGCGGCTGCAACCGCCGAATCAGATTTGTAGTTCTACCAGATCCTTTTGAGGCAAAACGCCATCTAAAATTCTGATAGTTTCTATATTTCGAGTCTAAACTTTTGATTCATTTTTCTAGTAAATGCAAATCGAGATTCAGGTGAATATAATTTTAAAAATGATTTCAAAACTGTACGAAAAAGTAGTATCTACATACACATGTAGAGTTTGAAATTAGCTCACACCCCAGCTTGCTTAATTCAAGTCACTCTTCTTTCTTTTAAATCGAAATACACTTATTACTTTATGGTGCAACAGTCAATTGAATCCTTATCCCAGCTTTAAGGATAAACCAGAAATACATATAAACTTGAATACATATATACATACTTTTGATTTTTCCACCATATGAAGGAGAACCAACGCAAGTGCACCTTAGTGCTGTGCCGATATAAGAAGAGACCGAACAGCTGATCGATTGTCGTCCGCCTATGGGCCTAACATACATTGTACACTTAAACACAGCACTTTGGTCATTGCTTGCGTTGCTTCTTCAAATGTCTATTTATGTTTTTGATACGCGTTAAAGTTAAATCAGTTATAATCAATTATTATAAAACTTTGCAAAACTAAACTGATTAATTTTACATTTTTGAAAATCGTTTAATTAAATTTGGCCAAGAAGTTGCCATCTCCTAAGAAAGAATGATTTTGAATTTCGTTTTTTATAAAAGATTTTTGAGAATTAATCTTACACTCGTTAACATAAAATTACTTTTAACAATATTTACTAATGTGACGTTCACACTCAACAGAAGCACCTGTCCCCAGCTATCCTTAAATGCAACCCAGATCCCGCAATCAAACGATGTTGTATACCTAGGTGTGCACCTCGATAGAAGGCCCACATGGCGCAAACACATAGAGTCGAAAGAGCTTCAAATCAAGCTAAAGGCCAACAGCCTTCACTGGCTTATCAACTCCCGTTCCCCTCTTAAAATGGAATATAAAGTCCTACTGTACAAAAGCATCATAAAGCCTGTCTGGACGTATGGCTCGCAGTTATGGGGAAATGCCTGTGCGAGCAGTGTGGACATCCTCCAAAGATCACAGTCAAGAATTCTCAGAACCATAACTGGAGCGCCATGGTACATTCGCAATGAGTGTATCCACAACGACCTCAGCATCCCATTGGTCGAAACTAAAATAGAGCAACTTAAACAAAAATATTCTGAGAAGCTTCTTACCCACCCAAACCAACTTGCAAAATCTCTTTCCATGCTAGCAACGCATTCTCGTCTCAGTCGAGAAATGACCTACCAACCCAGCGACTGACTTGAAGGGCCGCAGAGCACAAACTATCTCCAACAGGGGATGGTTTATAAAATAGGTTCTAGATTAAGATCTGAAAAATTATTGTTAGTCTCATTAAGAGAAGATCCAATAAATACAAAATAAGCTTAAAAAAAAAATATTTATCTATGAACATATCCAAGAAGATAATAGAATACTTTAAATAAATTTGAGCAAACAAAAAAGCATCTAGAACGATGTACCTATATATTTTTGTATAGTATATATAAACAAATATTTTCTAAATTTGTTAAAGTTTCATTTAGTTCAGGAATTTATCTGACATCGTACATGAAATGTACTTAAATTATAAAATTTTTTGTTTTATTTGAGTAAGCAATGATACTTACTGAAGTTTAATTGAACTGGAATAAATTAGGATTAATGATAAATCTGTAAGTTTTTAGAATTTTTTCTTGCGGTGTGGGAGGGTAAACAGAATGGTGTAACCGGTTTTGGGATTTTCCAGACAATATTTCGCTATCGGAAAATCATGGTAGGGTGGGTAAAGAAGCGGAGCTACTCAAACATCTTAGTTAGCCACACCAAATGTAAGCCTGATTTACTTTCTTTCTCTCTGAACTTTCCTTTTTTTTTATTTCTTCTTTAGAGCATTCTCGTCTGTTTATAGTTTAAATAAGGCAAGGGACTCTTTTTTTTATGTGTACCGTGGGTGATGTTAGTGGATGGAGTCAAAGAACCCCCCCTCAGGGTGTTTCTGCTAGCTAATATTTATAGAGTCCCAAACGACAATCTCTCTAACACATTCTGCCCACATCCGTCCCTTTTTATTTACGATCAGTAAGGTTCTTTCGAGAAATGTACCATGGCACCTGGTACTCTAGGGACTGAAAGGATTACTAACGTTAATGAAGGAACTCACTCGCAAAAGGGACTGCTAACCTATCCGAATATTTTCGGAGAGGTTGATAGTGACCTGTTGGAGTGATTGTACTACGTAGCATAGTTAATCGTGTTGTAGTATGAGGAGCATTTACACCTGTTTGAGCTACCCTAAGGTTATATAGGGTATCGCAAAGCACAAGGAGCTAAATGTCATTGTGTACATTACACAGAAGAGAGGACATGAAGCCATGAATGAACACACATTAGGAGGAAGTTGTTCAGGTATAAAGTGGCGATTCAATTTCAATTGAATTTATACAAAAATTTCTTGTTTGGGTTGATTAATTCATTGATAAAATGTCCCTGTCTAATCATTCTCAAAGCCGCAGCGCAAAGATTGCTGAAGAAGGCCTTTATTCAGGCTAAAATCCAAGTCACAGACATTTTGGTGGAACAGTTCACTTTTTCATATGAAAGGGATATTTCCTCCTTCAAAATAAGAGTTCTCGGTGAAATGTTTTCAACAATTTGTTTAAAAGATTTCTGGCCGGCTCGTCTTATAATAAAAGAGTATACAGAGAAAAAGAAAAATCGATCTCCTATCTATTTGCCTTCTGTACCCTCTAATTTATCTGGTGCCTCTACTTCTAATATTGCGTCAAAAAACTAATGTCCATCCTGTATCTTGCATATCAAAATGTACCAGGTCTTAAATCTAAACTTGCTAAACTTTTTGTAGATAGTTTATTTTTTGATTATCATGTTCTTGATTTTACCGAGACGTGGCTAAAACCAGAATCTGTTTGCGGAGTTTCTTAAGTCAACCTACTTGTCTTCCAGGTACTGTGCGAATCAACCATACCCTTATGGGTTGACTATGTCTAATTGCATTTTTAGCCCCGTTATCACTGAAAGCTCGCTCCTTTGCGACCTTAACTCTGTGAAACCCGGGTATGCACCGGGCCCTGATGGAGTGCCTGGCTGTGTACTTAGGTTCTGTGCGGATGCACTTTGTAAGCCTATTCATAAATTGTTTGAATTGTCTTTGGAGTCATCCGCTTTCCCTTTGTTATGGAAGGAATCTTTTATTATTCCACTCCATAAAAAAGGTAATAAGTCAGATGTTGGAAATTATAGGGGTATTTCCAAGTTGTCTGCAATTCCTAAGGCTTTTGAGAGAATTATAACATCTCAACTGCAACATTTATGTAGTTCCATTATCTCACCCTTCCAGCATGGATTTGTGAAGCGAAGATCTACTACCACTAACCTTTTAGAATTCACATCTTCAGTGATCAAAGGGTTCATAAGTAAAGTGCAGACTGATGTCATTCATACTGATTTTAGTAAGGCTTTTGATTCTGTTAATCACTCCTTGCAGCTTCACAAACTGAGTTTAATCGGCTTTCCAACTAACCTCCTCAGTTGGATTTCTGATTGCCTAAGTAGTAGAACCCAAAGAGTTCTATTTCGTAATTCGTATTCTAAGTGCATCCAGGTTACTTCTGGAGTTCCCCAAGGAAGTCACTTGGGCCCATTGCTATTTACTATCTTTATCAATAATCTTCCTTCAGTCTTGGCTCACTCTCGGGTGCTTATGTACGCCGATGATGTGAAATTTAGTTTAACATATAATGATTTAGTTTCCTGCTATTATTTGCAAGCAGACTTGGATGCTTTTCACTCTTGGTTTCAAGATAATCTTCTAAACCTTAACAGTTTGAAGTGTAAGGTTATGATATTTTACAGAAGCTTACCACAATTAGTCATTTACATGCTTAATAATGTGGCATTGCAGCGCCTAAGTGAAGTAAATTAACTTGGGGTAATTCTTGACCATCAACTTAAATTTAACCCAGAACCCAGAAGGGTTCTTGGGTTTATTAAGCGGTGGTCGAAAGAATTTGAGGATCCCTACACTACCAAGATTCTTTACACTTCTCTTGTCCGTCCTACACTTGAGTATGGTTCATGTGTGTGGTCTCCGCAATATTCGACCCATCAAGATAGAATAGAATCAGTGCAAAAGCAATTCGTATTGCTTGCCCTTCGTGGCTTGAACTGGAATCCTGGGGTCCGTTTACCATCTTACACTCTAGTAGACTACTTTTAATTTATCTTCTTTACTTATTTAACCGTAGAGTTATGCTTAATGTAATCTTCATACATAGACTAATAATGGCAAAATCGACACATCGGAGTTGGTTAGCCAAATTAATCTTTATGTTCCTTTTAGACTGTTCCGTAACTTTGTCCCTTTATCTCTGAAACATTGTACTACTAACTATGCCTTGAATGATCCGTTTCGTGTCCTCTGTGCTGATTACAACAAACTCTACCGCTTAATCAATTCGGAACTTTCTCTTCCTGCTTTAAAAACCTCTATTTAACTCATTTAACACTTAACATTATTTTGTACTTTTCGATCCGGTTTTCGTGTCGCGCGCTGGCGGCTGCGCCTCTCGGTCGGTTGGGCGGGAAGTGGGCTGCTTTTTGCCTGGGGTTCGCGCGTAACAGGCTTCGGCTTGGTGTCGCAATGGCCACTTGAACGTACTGTGCATTGTACGTCAACGCTCAAATAATGACATTAATGCTGCCTTTTTTTCCTACAAAGACATTATTAAAATGCTTTGATTTCGCAGCAAACTTTAGACGTATTTTTAATGCCCACAACTGACTTATTTTCATGTTCAAGTAAAGTTTAAAGGCTTAAAGTTTGTTTACCTTAGATTTACATACAATTTCCTGAATTCAACACATAAAATTCCTTTAGGGACAAAACTCATATAAGTTTCTTATTTATCTGGAACCAGTTAGAAAAATTGTCATTGAAATATATCAAAAACCTTGACTAACTTAGCGGCCATGTTTTTCGGTCCCAGTTGAGGACGTTAAGCGAGGTATTAGTGTATTTAGAAGCCGGGATTAAAAATTTGTTGCATAATGTTATCGACTTCTTAAAGACTAAGCTTAAGATGCTTATTTCCTTTTTATAAATTTACTATAAAAGTATGGCCCAAATACCAGGGTATCAAATGAAACATTTTTTTTTTTCCACAAAATATATAACATATATTCACTAAACCACTACATATGTTTTTTTTGTTGAGGTTTGTGTTTGTTTTTTTTCTTGTGTGTGCTTTTTTTTTTTTTTTTTTTTTTTTTTTTTTTAAATTTAAAAAAAAAAAATACCAGTTTTACCAGTTTGTGACAAGGCAGCAGAAGACAACAGACGCCTCCTTTTTATTTGAATATAGTCTCAGTCATGTAAAATTTCTTGCTATAGTAAGGTTACTTTGCTTTATTTAAAACATTGCAAATGTGTAGAAATTATGCCACATTTATTAAATTTTGAAAATATGCGATTTTAATTACACATTTCTTTTCTGGTATTATCATTATGAAGGACTTCCCCTATCATCAGCAGAAATCGCTTCCGAACAGAACACAAAACCGTTTGGTTATAAATTAAAGTTTTGCAAATGTTGATAGTTTTTCATACTTATTTCGAAACCTTCTTTGTTGCCAAATGCAAAACTACCAACTCTTACATTAATTAAAACATGGTTCAGAATAGTGGCATTAAAAATTGAGTCGCAAGTTCTACCACAATTATAATTATAAATTGAAAATAAGTATTTAAAGATGCTTGAGCTTTGTTCACAGATTTAAGTCAAATTCCAAGGCATTTACCAACTATTAGTTCAGTTCATTGAGCACATATTAACTACTTGAGTTTTCCCATTTAAATTTCAACAAAACATGGGTTTACTCAATGCGAACCACAAAACTCCAATTAAACCAAATGCCAAAAGCTCAACTACTGACCAAAGACTTGACCGAACAACTCATAAACACTTGGCCGGGCCAAAAAGGTAAAAACAAGCATTTTCAAATTCCAGAAAATAAATGGGAGACAGTCGTCCTGTAGTTCTGGGTGTGGGTTTGAGTTTGAGTCTGAGTCGGAGACTATGACATACAACAAAGTTCAAAGCAAATTGTTGCGGAAGGCAAAAATCAACATTATCATCAGCAGTCAGGATCAGGATACTCATTCTCATTTCGGCAAATGCAGATGAGGCGACATTGGCATTGTCTGTGTATTCGTGGGTATGTGTGTGTGTGCAGGAATATGCCTGCCGCATATTAATGAAGTGGCAACCAGAGGAACACAGAGCAGAGGCATGGAGTGTTGTGGAGCTAAGCGCGCACTCATCAATTTCTCAATATTAAAAGTCTGGCTGACAAAAAAAAATCTACATATGAACCTCCATCCGGGGTTTTGGGTATTTGTGTGTGAGTGCTTACCAGTACTGTGCAAACTATTTGGCATTCTCTTGTTTGCAGCTGACACAATTTTAATTTCTGTGTTATTTCTAAAGCACTTCACCAAATAATTCACATAATTATTTTCCTCTTTTATTTCAAGCAGAGATTTTCCACCACAAAAACTGTCGCCGCGTATACGTAACGTAATCTTTGTGTGCGTGCGTGACTGTTGTCACAGACACCGAGAGACGCGCAACGCAACGCCAAATTGGGAACGCAACACGTGTGAGCTGGGGCAATGCCGCACGATTGGCACACAACTCAACCGGCCGACGCACGAAATCAAACTGAAACTGAAACGACTGAAGGCAGCCGAGACAGGCGCTCCGATGGCCTTTCGAGGACTACTGACGAAGCCTCACGAACAAACTGCGAGCAAGGACAACAAAGAGCAAAGTGTCTGTGGCTGCTGTATTAAATAAGAGCACAGTTCAAACTTAAAACATTGAAACTATTGGAGGACTTGGGCGGAATGTGAGGAAACCCAAATGGATAATGGTTTAAACAAGTTTCAAAATGTTGCATTTAAAGCGTGAGTTTTGTCTAAGCTGAGACAGAGAAAATCTTCCACGCAAGAGAACAAAGAGATTGAGTAAGAGAAATAGTGTATTTTACTCAAGAATACGGGGAAATTTGTTGGCTCCATATCAGCTGTTGAGTTTTATGAGTTTTGGCGTTGAGTCCTTTAACATTGCAGGAGGTCAGTTATCCGTTGCGAGTATTTTTGCTGATGCTCCCGATTTACTAAACGGGCCGCATTAAAGTAAACAGTCAAAAACTTGCCTCATTGTCTTTGTTAAAGAAACAGAATACAAAACCGTAGCCGAAACCTGAACCGTTCACCGGAAATAATAGTTTTAAATAAAGGTTCAAAACAGGAATAGGAAACAAGACTAATCACCCTCTGTAGCAGAGGAACACAGAGTACGTTAAATTTGTGCAAATATATGTAGCACCCAGAAGAATGCATTTCCGACCCTAAAAAGTAAATATGTTCTTGATAAGCATCAACAACCGTATCGGTATTGCCATGTCCATCGCACAGATCTCAAAGATAATAAGATATAGAGTCTCCAGCATAAAAACATAAGCTTCTCGTGCTAAGTGTTAGAACAAAATTGTAAAAACTTACAAAAAAAAACATTAAAAAAAGTAAAAATTCTCGATCCAAGAACGAAATTCTTGATCCAAGTATGAATGTTTGATCCCGTTTTTCTTAATCCAAGAGCTTCAATACTTGTTCCAAATCGAGTACAAAATCACTACTTTGAAAAGAGGAGTGGGGGGGGAGTGGTGGGGAATTTAGGGTGATTTCGGAGGGGAGGGGATTTGGGGTGGGTGGGAATTTGGGGTGGGGTAGCGGCGGTGAGGGGTTGGTAACATCAACATACCAGCCCTCCCCACTCTATTTATTGTGAATTATTTTTAGTTTATTTTTTACTTACCTCTACTGCGACTCGAACTCGGGACCTCTAAAGACTGCACTCACAGACACCACTACTTAGACAACAGCACCACTTCTACGATTTCTTGAGCATCGTCCAAACTTATATTATAACACACACCCCTCTCCCAAAAAAAAAAAATCATACAGTGAGGGAGGATGCATCACTTTTCTCTCAAATGTACTTTCTCTCCTCTCTCAGTTTCTTTTCTTCGCTCTCCTCGCCTAAAATCACCAAACAGAACGAATTTAGCTCGATTTCAAGCGCGAGTTCTTAAAAATTAAAGAATGAGTGCTTAAATTATTCGTTTTACTTGTTATGGGTGTTCCAACTCGTATTCAGGATGGGTTTGTTTACAGGAATTAGTTAAAGATCCACGGGATACTTTTAACTGTAGAACATTGTAATATTTAGGCAATTTTTTTTTTGGGTGTATATATGATAATACTATAATTTAACCAGCATCCTGCGGTACGTCTTTTTTCCAGCGTTGTTATTCCTCCTCATCTCCTAATACTGGGCAGGCTTATCCTTATAGTATTGCCCATTCTATCTCCATTTTTTCTCCGGTCTTAGACCCGGAGAGTTTGCTCTCAAGTTTAACATCGGTTGAAGTTTCCTTTAACCCTGGGCCTGATAATGTTCCAAGCTGTGTATTTAAATACTGTGCTGACTCTCTGTGCGAGCCCCTCCTAAAACTCTTTAACCTCTCTCTTCAACTTGGTGACTTTCCTTACTATTGGACAAAAAGGGATCAAAGTCTGTAGTGTCTAACTACAGGGGCATATCCAAATTATCAGCAATTCCAAAAGTATTCGAGTCACTCATCACTTCTCAATTGCAGCATTGCTGCCGCTTAATAATTTAAAAAAAAGTATCACTAGGAGACCTTTGGACACCAGCCAAAGTGTCTGGTCGAATAATCGACCAATGGCGTAAGTGTCCAATTTCCAAAGTAAATGAACATTTTCCATCATATTGCTGGATTTGGTATCTGTCAACTGAATTTATACATGTTTTCTGAAATGTGCCCTATTTCCGTTGTTCGAGTAATCGAACAATCTCACCTGGCGCAACAATAATAGGTAGAATTTTTTTGACTTCGGACTCGTGTTTACCCAAGTTACCCAAGAAAAGTAACTTTCTCTTCTAGATAAGAAACTTCGTGCAGCGCGGCATAAAATGGGTTAAGCGCTAGAGGGTTAATTTGGCTCTTACTTCAGAACGCTATAATTTGCAGTTTTTTCCGGATCCTGAACATCTCCCATTTTTATACCCTTGCAGAGGGTATTATAAAATTGTGCGGATGTTTGTAACGCATTGAAGGAAGCATCTCCGACCACATAATGTATATATATTCTTTATCAGCATGACGAGCTGAGTTCATTTAGCCTTGTCCGTCTGTCCGTCCGTCCGTCTGTCCGTCCGTCCGTCTGTCCGTCCGTCTGTTTCTACGCTATCTCCTCCGTCAGTTTTAAGGCTATCCTCACCAAACTTCGCACGAAGTCTTCTGGTACCAATAGGCTGCACATTTGTCGGAACCGGCCGGATCGGATGACTATAGCATACAGCTGTCATAGGAACGATCGGTCGAAAAACTAGTCTTAGTGAGAAAAACTTTTTTGTTTTTAATGAAAACGTCTTTATCATTGGCATACGCTTCTTTTATATTTTTTTACACAATTCTACAAAGTTTGGTCGAAATCGGATGACTATAGCATATAGCTCCCATAGGAACGATCGGTCGAAAAACTAGTTCTAGTGAGAAAAACTTTTTTGTTTTTAGTGAAAACGTCTTTGTCAGTGGCATACACTTCTTTTATATACTTTCACACAATTCTACAAAACTTGGTCGAAATCGGATGACTATAGCATTTAGCTCCCATAGGAACGACCGGTCGAAAAACTAGTTCGAGTGAGGAAAACTTTTTGTTTTTAATTAAAACGTCCTTTTTATTGGCATATTCTTATTTTATATACTTTGGACACATTTCTACAAGGTTTTATCAAAATCGGATGACTATAGAATATAGCTGCAGTATGAATGATCGGTCGAAAAAGAAGTTCTAGTGAGAAAAACTTTTTGTTTTGAGTGGGATCGCCGTATTGTTATGCTTTTCCATTATTTCACCAAGTTTAATCGAAATCAGACATCTTTATAGTATAGATCCCATAGAAAAGTAATGTCCAAAAAGTAGCCTTAGAAAAACTTTTTTGTTTTCAATGGGAGCTGCAAGTGTATAAAAAACTATAAAAAAAGTATAAAAAGTTAGCTTTCCCCTATTTATTTT
>JAEIFV010001829.1:0-16315 GCA_018904265.1 Lordiphosa collinella | reverse complement strand
GAACATTAGGGTGCGTTTTTAAGGGCAAAATTGAAATTTAGTAACGGCGCCACCTAGAAAGGTTCCTTTTGTATTACAGATAATAAAATTTCAAACAAAAAACAAAAAATCGGTTTTAATGGGCGCGACGAGGCCATAAAGTTTGCTTTCAAAATTAAGAATACGTCCCGATTTCTCCATCAAATTTCCAACAATAAGATCTGTCCTAAATGGGTCGAGTTGTCACTTTTGAAATTCTGGCAAGGTATGCGATTTTGTTAAACAAAATTTCCCAATTTGGTCATTCGACAGTCGACTGCGTTAAGATGCCGACTTTCGTGTTTAGTACGAGAGTAAACGGTCCCAGGTTCAATTCCCAGGCAAGGAACGTAAAGTTAAATTTTATTTATTTTTGTTTTTTAAAATTTTATTTAGCAAAGTAAAAATGGTGCTAAACAAAATTTTCATTGATTTAATGATTTAAGAAACTTGGGTTTGTGGAAATGGATATCGAAAGGTCTCTTCCACGCAATACATTTCTTTGACCAGCGACACATGTTAGTCCTCCACGAAGTTCTTCAAATAATTTTTGTCTTAGATTTTGGTCTTCTTTGAATCCATTTCTTATCTTTTAGTGTTATGAAACATGTCTCAAAACAAAGTTTTAAGAGTAAGTTTATTCCTCCAACATTTTGAGTATAAATCATTTTATTTTTGGTATCGTCCCTTATGCCTTGCAAACTTTAGTTTAAGTCAGAGTAACCTTTTGAAAGTACGAAACATTTTGTTAGAGATCAACGCCAACTACAAAAACATATATAGTTGAAAGACAACACTGCGTATGAGTAATATCGAAAACTTTGGAGCCCCGTCGCGTCCACTAAAACGTAACCTTTTTGAACTTTTTTCTATTTTCTCGGTAAATATACTCCATAAACTAGCGAATACTGGCCAGTATGACCTTAATTTTTCCATGCAAAAAAAAATAGGGGAAAATTAACTTCGGCTCGGCCGAAGTTTTGTATACCCTTGCAGCTTCCATTGAAAACAAAAAAGTTTTTCTAACTAAAACTACTTTTTGGACCTTACTTTTCTATGGGATCTATACTAAATAGATGTCTAATTTCGACCAAACTTGGTGAAATCATGGAAAAACATAATATACTGTTAATTGCGAAATTTGGAGGCGATCCCATTTAAAACAAAAAAGTTTTTCTCGCTAGAACTTCTTTTTCGACCGATCATTCATACTGCAGCTATATGCTATAGTCATCCGATTTTGTTAAAACTCGGCTTTGGCCCCGGGGGCTGTTGTCATCTTGACAAGCCGATTTTACTTTCACTTTTATATAAAATAAGTGTATGCCAATAATAAGGACGTTTTCATAAAAAAAACAAAAAGTTTTTCTCACTAAAACTAGTTTTTCGACCGATCGTTCCTATGGGAGCTATATGCTATAGTCATCCGACTTCGACCAAACTTTGTAGAATTTTGTAAAAGTATATAAAATAAGTGTATGCCAATGATAAAGACGTTTTCATCAAAAACAAAAAAGTTTTTCTCACTAGAACTAGTTTTTCGACCGATCGTTCCTATGGCAGCTATAAGCTACAGTCATCCGATCCGGCCAGTTCCGACAAATGTGCAGCGTATTTGTACCAAAAGACTTCGTGCAAAGTTTGGTGAGGATAGGTTTAAAACTGACGGAGAAGATAGCATAGAAACAGACGGACAAGGCTAAATCAACTCGGCTCGTCATGCTGATCAAGAATATATATACTTTATGTGGTCGGAGATGCTTCCTTCTATTTTCCACAATTTTATAATACCCTCTGCAAGGGTATAAAAAATACTGTCGGTCAGCAACAGGACTCGAACACACAACCGCCATTCTAAGAGACAAGAACTTCGTGCTCAACACCACTTCACTTAACCTGAATTTTGTCGTAAAAAAACAAACAAGAAATTCAAAACACCAAGCGCAAAGCCTGTATGATTGTAAAATAACATTCTGATTTGAAGATATGTGCGGGAAATATTCCAGAAACCGCGAAAGTTCAGAAAACAATACCGTTCATCCGATTGCGATGAAATTTTGGTCAATGGTTAAACGCTTGGCCGCGAAGGTATCTAAGGTCCAGAAATCGCCAAATTTGCAAAATAACACTAACACTTGAGACGGCTAACAAACACTTTGATTTAATTTTCATTTTTTTTTTTCATTTGGCATCAAAACACTTCTACTGCCACCCACTCATTTTTTTTAGTAGCGATTTTAGTATTTTTGTTATCAACAACATAAAAAAGCGAATGTCATTTAACTTAACTTAAAGTTATCCTGACAAAGGAAGTTAAGATGATTAGAGGGAGCCGGATATTGTCAAAAAATAACTCAGAGAGCGAACAGCTGATTAGTTTTTGAGACAGATCTAAAATACAAGTGAACAAGCCATGGATCGATATAATCCCCAAGAACGCGGAATAATCGTGTCTATTTTTTTGCGTAACAATTCGTCTTTGGTGTTGGCGCAGCGCGAATTCCCCGGCCGCCCTACACCGACTGCGCAAACACTGCGCCGTTTGGCCACCAACCTTGAGGAGTATGGGACCACACGAGACGTTGCCAAGAGTGGCCGGCCCCGGAGCGCCCATTCGGCCGAGAATATCGCCGCTGTTGCCGACGATGTCGAGCTGTCGCCGGAAACATCGACTAGACACCGTGCCTCGCAATTAGCCATCAGCCGGTCGTCCCTTAGGCGAATTTTGGTCAAAGACCTGCGCATGTTCCCGTACAAAGTCCAGTCCGTGCATCAGCTGCTGCCAGTCGACCGCCAAACGCGAGTAACCTACGCCCAAGCCATCCTCAATCTTGAGGACGAAATGGACGATTTTTCGACCAAAATCATTATGAGCGATGAGGCTCATTTCCACCTCAGCGGGTACGTGAGCAAGCAAAACTATCGCTTTTGGGGCACCGAAAATCCACGAGTGATGCACGAGGAGCCATTACACCCGCTCAAAGTGACTGCATAGTGCGCTGTTCACGCTGTAGAAGTCATCGGGCCATTTTTTTTCAAGAACGCCGCTGGTCAAACGACAACAGTGGACGGTGCGCGTTATAGGGTCATGTTAACCGGGTTTTTTCTGCCGCAATTGGACGAATTAGGACTGGAGGACATGTGGTTCCAACAGGACGTAGCAACGGCACACACTGCGCGAGCCACCACCGACATTCTGAAGGCGGCGTTCCCGGGTCGCCTCATCTCTCGTTTTAGTTATTTGCACTGGCCTGCAAGATCGTCCGATTTAACCGTTCCGGATTTTTTTTTGTGGGGTTTTTTGAAGTCCCTTGTTTACGTAACCAAGCCCGAGACCTTGGAAGCCCTCAAGGACAACATTCGACACGAGCGCGAGAATCTGCAGCCCGAAGTTCTTGCCGAAGTGATGAAAAATGCCATAAAACGAGGCCGTATGGCAATCAATTGTAACGGCGCCCATTTGGCCGATATCATCTTCTCGAAATGACCAATAAAATTCTAAAGGTTCAAATAAATATAATCAAAAAACAGAATATACGTTTTTTATTTAGAAAAAAATGAAAGCCAAACAACATCGGATGACTTCTTTTGGCCCACCTTGTAGAAGCATTTATATGCCAGATTATTTTTTGCCGGGTCAGCTAGTATGTTTATAAAATTTCCGAAAAAACTAGAGGAGGCACTCCGATCGACCGTACTAATTTACTTTATTTATGTGCTCGTCTTGAAACAAAATTTTTCAGCAAATCGTGTATGTTCCTTGCACACAACTGGAACTTATTCCTAATCAGCGTGGCAACTTAATTAACATGATAGTCGGTCATTTCACTACTTTGTTTTTAGATTATTTATTATCTTAGCTTTTGTATTTACTGTAAATTAAGCAATAAAAGTTCGTCCAGTGTAACCTGGCTCTCCTCCAGTTTTTTCTGTATATACAGATTTGCCCTCTCAATCTGCTCGGACTTTAGCTCATCCTTATAGCCATTGACCTTACCACGGCGTATAAAACTAAAAAACACAAGTTATGTCAATAGATCTTTACGGAATATCAATCTAATTCCTACTTACTTATGCACCTCTTTGCCAACATGTTCATGTTTTACCTGCTGTCGCTCCCAGTGATGATCTAAGGTGGGGTTTTCTAATCAAGCAGATGATTGAGCGAATTTACTATTTTTCTTTAATAATTCAAACTCACTTTTCATTTCTTCAAAAGATAAATGCTTTAGCAGTCGTTCCATTTGCTCATCGGTAATCGATTTATTCAGAAATTTGCAGACGTCTTCGATAACACCACGAAGATTGCTCTTCATGCGCTCAAAGCTGGTATAGAAGAGCCAGGGCTCATTCCGTAGCTGGTAAAATTCCACGGCGTGTTCAATTGGCTTAAGTTCAGACTCATACTTGGCGAGATACTCATCAATATAATTTTCCAATGTTTTTCCATATTGAAAACCAAAAGTGACGCCATGATAGTACGCAGAGATCCAGGCGTCTAAAGGATTGCGTACAACATATACGACTTTAGTTCTTCTCTGCCACAATTGAGCGGGTAGCAAGGCTAAAGGAAGATGGGTTTTTATGAGACGAGGCACCGCAAGCTCACGGATAAGCCTCATGGCTTGCTCAGAATCCCCATGTATATTGTAATCGAATCTGAAAAGTTTATTGAATGTTTCCAATTGATTTGAAGGCGTTGCTTTAACTTACTCCATATACGGCGACCGAAGTTCTATATCAGTGGACATGGCCCGTTCAAAGTCACAATTATTAAGGAGCAGCCACAAAAGCTCTTGCATCCATGTGGTGCCACATTTTGGATTGGTCACCAGCCAAACATCGTCATCACGCACCTCCAAATCATGAACTTGGTCTAAAAACTTCTTTGAATTGCATTTATAGTACAATTTTCGCTGGCTCCAGTCTTTGTTAAGAAGATCAACTGGATAGCTCTTTGGTATGACCTGTTCACGTTGCATTGCGGCAGACAACTGACCGTGGCCTGAGGCAAATATGAAGCTATAAGGTTTTGAGATTACTTAACATTTCTCTTTGAGCGTTGCGATGCTCTCTAAAAACTGTGGTTCATGTGGTCGCTGTTAAAGTAACCAAAGAGCAGCTACTCTACATGCAGATTAAAATGTGTAGAGGTTGTTGTTATTTATTAAGGTTGTTTTGCTTTGTGGTGGGGGACGGTTGTAGTATAGATTGCGTCTGGTGTGGTTAAAATAATTTTATCGGACTTTTTTTCTTGTTCTTTACAAACTGCAACCTGAGGAGATTGTAGTATCAACAAATTGACTAAACTATGTTCAATCTGAAAGAAAAATGTTCAATAATTCTGATAGTTCCAAATCTGAAGGGGCTCTGCATCTATTTCACCTGTGACGATCTTATAAACGTCTTTTGAAGCACCGCGATCGTATTTTTTTAGCATTTCTTTGCAACAATGCAGGCCATTTTGGAGCGATTGTCAAATTAGCAATTCAACGCGAAGAAATCAGGAGTTCGCAAAATCTAATATGCTGTGGAATAAGTTAGGGATGTCTTAATCTCATTATCAGTTCACGCACAGCATCGATGTTTTCTAGCACAACTACCAATTTTGGACGAGCATCACGGAATTCGTCGCTGAGCGAAGTACTACCATAATTGAATTCAACGTCTTACGAACAGCGTTTTACAATAATTTTTGATGGCGCTTCATTGCCATGCAAAGAACTAGGTTCATCGACACACTCTTGTTGAGATAATCCACTTCGAAAGTTGTGAAAAATAATCCAACGAAAACCTTCTCCTGAAATTTCCATTTTAAAGCCAAATTGATTTATTCAACTCACTGAAAGCAACACAAATAGTGCTAGTACATTAAAACCTTATGCTATAAAATGTATAACTTAATTTTGGTACCAGGTTTTAACTAAGGAATGTACCGAAAAGAAACTGCACACTATTTATAAATTGAAATTCAAAAGTTCTTAATTAAAAGTAATATAACCAGAATAAATTTGCATATTCAATCCAATTTTCAACGGTCGTTCATAAAATTTTACCTCACAGCTTTTCACTATTGATAGCTTTTTGCAAAAGTCGAAATATTTTCCAGCATTTTGTGAAGTTCTTGATTACAACTTATACGAGGTGTGTTCAAAAAGTACCGCGAATTTTGTGTTTTTTCAAAAATTATTTATTTATTCATGAATATTTATTTTGTCCCCTTCAAAGTAATCTCCATGAGATATTATACACTTGTGCCAACGGTTTTTCCAATCTTTAAAGCACTTCAAAAATATATTTTTTTATTGTGTTCAGCTCCTCCTTTCGATGCCGTCTTTATCTCGTCAAGCTTGGTAACGTCGTCCTTTCATGGGCCTCTTCAGGTTAGGTAACAGAAAGTTCAGGGCAGATTGGGGATACGGCGGCTGCTCATTGCTGTGTTCGTGTTTTGGTCGAAACTTTTTACATTTCAACGAAATTGATCAAAGAACCTGTTTCAAATTTGGTGTGTTGAGAAGACGAAATTAAGCCATGACGATTCGTCCACCATTTGACCCTCTGGAGCAAATTTGGGTCGTCGCGGACAGAGTTTAACATCTCATTAGCAATGTTCATGCGATGCTGTTTTTGGTCGCAATTGAGCAATTTTGATACGAATTTCGCGGCGACCCGTCTCATGCCCAAATCATTGATAAAAATCGAATGGCACGAGCCAATCGATATGTTTAGGTCCTCAGCAACTTCTCTAACGGTGATTCGACGATTGGCCAATACCATTTTCTCCACTTCATTAATTTTTTCGTCTGTTGTTGAAGTGCTCGGGCGTCCGGCACGCTCTTCGTCGTTCACATCTTCTCGGCCTTCTGAGAACATTTTGTACCACCGATAAACGTTGCTTCAGTCCAAGGTAGCTTCTCCGTATGCCACAGTCAACATTCGGAATGCATCCGCGCACTTAATTTCGTTTTTCACACAAAATTTGATACAGGTTCTTTGATCCATTTTTTTGAATAGGTAAACATCGAAGACGATCCAAAACACGTGCAAGCAAAGCAGCTGTCAACAATTAAGTGAACATTCAAAATGGCCGAGCTTGTCGGCATAAGTGAGAGACATGAGTACCAACATAACGCCACAAAATATCGAAAATACTGAATATACGTAACCCGCGAAAATTTAAAATTCGCGATACTTTTTGAACACACAGACAGAACACACAAAAGAAACGAACCTTCTATCTATTAAACTGTGGGAGATATGACGTTTTTTCCAATTTGTGGGGGCGGGAATGGGCGTGGCAAAAATTGAAAATAAACTTGATCTGGCTTTGGGTACCTGTGCCCTATATCTTATAAGGCAGGAGTTTTCTAAATATTGTAACGGCGAGATAAAATCAAGCTCAAAAAATTGATTTGATCTCGACCTTTGGATTGAAATTTCAAGCACGAGTCGTACTAGTTCCGAGATATCCGAGATCAAGTCAATCCTGTTCGTACGTGGATTGAGTAAATTCGGGATTGACCGACTTCTGACATCGTTTGAGATTGATTAAATTCCGGATATCTTGAATATCTCAAATTTGTTTTTCTGTGTACTTATCTAGCCTATCTCTGGCATTATTTAATCTGAAATATAAAGCAATTAACTTTTTGTTTTGAAAGAATAATGCACTTTATGCAGTGCATTGACTTTATCACAGCGTCATTTTGCCTGAGAGTGGAAACCTTGAACAGAACAACAAAGAGCTGTATAAAAGAGAATTTGACTGTTAAATTGATTCTCTCTTAAGGCCATACTCTTGCGAGTAGGCAGTGATTAAGCACTCACACAGACATAAAGTAGGCATGGAATTTATTTATAAATCAAATACACAATTTTATATGTATGTACTTGTATCACCGCAACTTACACACTATTAACAAACAACAATCCAACACTTCAGTTGATTACATTTACTTAATTGTATTTGCTGTAATTGGCAAAGTCATCCATGTGCAATTTGTAATCTCTCAGATTGGTGTCCGACCACAAATCGAATTCGCGTATTAAATCAGTTGTTAGCTCATCCTTATGACTGCCCACCACACCGCGTCGCACAAATCTATGGGAGGAATTACTGTTTTTTCATCTTTTTGGTTTACCGAAAGTCTACCGTTTGCTCACCTGAAATCTTCCACTTGGCGTCCAGCAGCCGCTTTCATGCTCTCAAATTCCTTGATATGATTACAGGCCGGATTGTCACGCATATTCTCAAAGGATAAATGATTGATCATCTGCTCCGTTTGCTCTTCGCTCACCTCCCGCTTGAGAAACTGGGCCACCTCGCTGATAACCTGCCCCAATTGGCCTTTCATGCGTTCATAGCTGGTGAAGTAAATGTTGGGCAGATGACGCAACTGCCAAAAGTCCAGGACATGTGGCCAACAGGGTGTAAAGTTGACAAAACCCTCGATAAAGGAGTGCATGAAATCCGCTTTGGTACCCTGATAACCCACCATGCCGCGCCAATGATGAAAATACGAAATGGCTGCATCCTTGGGATTGCGATAGACATATATAATCTTGGGCATTTTGGTCCATATTTGTTGCGGCAGCAGCCAGGCGGGCAGATGGGTTTTGATCAGTCGCGGTGAGCTGAGAGCATTCGCCGCCTCGATGGTATCATGCGGTACATTGGCAACTACACCATTAAATTCCAGAAACGGAGAACGTATGGTGAGATCCACACTTTTGGCCGTTTCAAAGTCACACTCATTCATCACCAACCAGGTTAGCTCCTGCATCCAAGTGGTGCCACATTTCGGTAAAGTCACAATCCACACATCATCGGACCGCACTTCAAAGTTATAGACACGATCGAGGACAGGCTGAAAGGTATCGGCCAGGCGACAAAAACGTTGTTGCCAGTTTCCTACCACGGGCACAATTGGTTCGCGCAGAGCATAAATCGAGGAATAACCACCATCTATGGCCAACTTATTGATCTGCTCGTAGGGCACACTTTGGGCAAAGAAACTTGAAGGCGGCATATTGAGGCACTTGTCGTAGTTGCATCCAACCGCACCAGTCGACTGTCGTTGAGTTATTGAACGCCGCTGGAGAAATCAAAAGCGTTCGAAGCAGAAGCAGAATCACTCTCGCGTCGGGCTTAGGTGGCGCCAAGCGAGCGCGTGACACGATGATAAATGATGGAAAATTGTATATAAAACTTTGGGTACAAGGCGAAGATGCATTTTTAGGTTGAGTTCTTGACTATGTACACTTGCAAAAAACAAGGTTTTTGGATGTGAAACATCTTTAGTTTTGGTTCGGAAGATTTAAGTAGGAGTTAAATTTGATTTCAGCGTCACGCGTTACGCTGACTTGGCGTATTTCGTGGTGTTGTTGTTAAGCATTTGACGGTGGTCGTGTAGGGGAGGAGGTTGCGCAGTACCGAGTACTGAGAATTAAGTGCTTAGACTAGATTACTGAGTATCGAGTACCTAGAAAAGAGTACTTAGAATCGAGAACTGAGAATCGAGTACTTGGTATTGGGTACTTAGCATTGAGTACTAGAAATCGAGTACTGAGTATCAAATACTGAGTATGGAGTTCTTAGTATCGAGGACTTAGCCAATTAAGTATTTTGGGTTATTATTTTCATACAACCCCAATTCTTGCGCGACTCGCCTCAATTTAGTTGGATGCCTTACATCATATCTACAAACTGACATAATGATCCTGTCTGGCAATTCTTTGTGAATGACTGCATGAATGGCTGTGTTCAGAGCTTCTTTATAAATGATTTGATAATTGATTTTTCCATCTAAGCTTAACTTGTTACAAATAATGCTGGATTTTTCATCTAAGATATCAATAAACTTACGAAGATTGCCATAATATTTAGTTTTATGCACATCTAACAATAACTGATGAATTAGTGTTTGCGTATTGTATTCTCCAATAAGTAGGGCTCTCAACTCCATCCAGGTCTGTGGGGTAGACCTCATGAGCAACATTTGGGCAGGTCCAACGATGAGGTTCTCTACGGTTCCGTAAATCATGTTGATCTGAACCGGCCTGGTTGTTGGGTACAACCCGAGTTGAAGCTCGACCCGAGTTGATAAACAAGGCCAGGTAGAAGGTATCTCCATCAAAAACAGGAATTTGCCGAATCTGTGTTAAACATTGCGATAATGCTAGATCCGAAAGGACTACTTCAGCCATCCTGGTGTCTTGTTGTTGTAGTTCGCAGTTTCAACTTTTAGTCAATTCCAAGCAGGGCGACTTTTGTTGTATTTGCGAATTTAACTTGTCGTACCGTAGCTAAAGCTTTGTGACGTAATCGTATGCTGCGACTTCGTCTTAAAAATGCACGTGGTACTTTTTGCGGATCTCTTATAGCGATGATCTAAATGTTTTTCCTGATTTTCATTCAGGCTTAAGTACAACTGGGTGTAATTTAAGGATTACTGCGGCTTTCTGAGTACCCAAGGATCTCCTAGGTCTATCTTTTAAGTCGTAATTGTCCTTAATCAATCACGGCTTACACTTTAATCAAGTATTAGCATAATTAAACAAGTATTAGTGATGTAGTCGAATCTACTAAATTCCCTTTACGTTGTAGCAAGGTCCACCTTGCTGAAAAGCATGCAAAATTGATTCTTGCCTAGCTTCGAGGTTTTTTGTCGAATCTATTGGAGCATCTAAGAGCGGAAGGAACAGATAATTTACTTCGAAAATGCGCTTTCTATCGTATTTTGAACTATTATAAGTCTGATCTAATGTTGCTGGATTTCTAGAATTTTTTAGCTTACTTTAATTTAAGTTCAGAAAATTTTTGATTCAGGACTTTATTTACTTATTTAAAAGATAAAAACCCCTCGGAAATTTGGGCTGGTTCGGTACAGTGGCTTACAGGTATTTAAAACCTCCGGTTCATGGCAATTTCAAAATTTTCTTAAACTATTTAAATAAACTTCAAGACTTAATTTATGTCTCTGATAGGTTCATACGTTTCAGGAATGTCAGGAATTTTCTTCTTAGCTACTTTTTAGTCACTTTTGATCTATTTCATTCTATTTCTATCAGGATTTTGCGCTACTCTTTAAGCTTTTGGATCTCATATTCTGGCAACACTGCTTCAGACCTCATTTTATACATTTTTGTTGTCTTAACGCATTGAAAAGTAATTTTTTTAAGTTTCTGTTGGGTCTTAGTCCGAAAACATTAATGTTTAAAGTTACGTTTTTTTTTTAGAAATTATTTATAATTTTTAGCTCTTTCCAGCAATTTTTTTTGTGAAAATTAAGCATTTTTTGGAGCTTATGTTCTGGAAACACTGCTGCCAACGATTATATTCCAATTTTGCAAATTTCTTTGATTTAGGTTGGGTGCTTTATGACATTAAACTCTTTAATACAATCTACCGATTCTGTTCAATTTGCTTCAGAGATATCCGCGGTTTGATTTACGAACACAATTTTCCACCATTAATTAAAATTTTGAGTACTAAGTGTTATAACTGATAAGTTCCCCCCATTCATACTAAAACTCTCACAAAAGTTTTTTTCGGAGTTTATACAAATATAAATTATTAACTCACGCTGTTATCTCTATATTTGGGCCCTTAATCATTATGTAATTGACACAGCTCTGCCGATATGTGCTCTTGTTCCCAAACTCGTTTTTATTTCATCTTCGATTTTATGTCCGAAATGCATTTTCAACACTCGTGCTGTAAGACTAGTCAGGCAGCCAGAAAGACTTTCATTGTTTATGAGAAAGTTTTGGTGTTGTTTCCTTTTCTTTTTGTCATCATTTTGTTTGTTTACTTTTTATATATTGTATGTGAAGTTTGGTGAAATTATGCATACATTTTTTTGTCACCAATTACGTTAAACGGCAGTCAAACAGGTGGTTTGAATGCATAACATACAAATGAGTATAAAGAATGCCATATACGTAAGAGAGTATGGGTATGTTTGCCTTGCTTGATTAGAATTTTAATTTGCGCCAAGAGTTGATTTACATATATGTGTATGTAAATATCAGTTTTAGTGTGTCAGTAAGACCATAAGGCAGGTCATGAACTGTCCCAGATTCTACAATTTTGAGGGGAATTTGATTGGGTTTATGTCTACTTAGGCTGAAATCCTATAAAACTTTACAGAAGGTTCGTTTCATTCTCCCTTATTGATTTTGCTCACAGTGAACTTCCTGTTAAAGTGAAACTCTGACCACATGCCGCCTCTTTGTTGGAGGATTATGGAGACTTTCTTCTCCAACTTCTTTCTACTATACTACTATATAGTTTCCTACTATATAGTTTCCTTTAATAGCAGTGTTTCTTAAATTTTAATGAAATCGAAGTAGGTGAAATTTGTCGATTTAATTCTTAACTAAATCATAGTAGGCCATATACAAAGCTTCGGCCGAGCCGAAGTTAACTTTACCCTATTTTTGTATGTTGACAAATGAGTGTGAGTCTACTAATTTCATGTGAGTGAGTGCAACGGCAACATCTTCTGTGGTTAACCCTCAGAATAGCAATGGGGTACATTTGCAGCCTACTGTAGCAACATATGCCCTATATCGAATGATTTTCGATTCACGAAAAGGCTTTCAATCGGTAGCTTTAAAATGTGTGTGGCAAATTTTTTCCTTTGGACCAAAACTACACCCTAAGGATTCTTTCCACAATTTTCATTTTTTTCCATTTTTGGGAACATGAATAATATTAACTCCCTCATTTTTAGTACTCGCACGAAAATAATCACAAAAGATCATTTTTTCTCCTCACATAAGGGTTAAAGCAACGGACAAAAAAATCCGAAAAAATTTCGTCCGATACAAGCCTACTCTGTTGACAGCCTGCCAAGTACTCACAATAGTTAAAAGCAACAGCAAAATATCATTTCCATCACATGCCATCTTCGGCCTTACTATCCATTCAAAACATTCCAAAGTTGAACATTTTGGAAAATTCCAAAGGAAAAAGCTGGCATGTCAACACTCCTTCAAAATTTTAATATTTCCAGGTGGGTATGCAGTTCATAACGTAGTTCTAGGCCGAACCGAACCAAACCGCAACTTAACCACTAATTCCAACTGATAAACTAAACCATTTACCGAACTGGCGCTCAGTGAACGAAATGGCCAATCTGGTGGGAAAAAATTAATTAGTGTAAATGAAAAGATATCGCGATACAAATACCTTTTCCAACTAGACACCTGAAAAATTTAAATAAAAGTGACGAAAAAGTGATTATGAATGCCTGTCAATGGTTACATGAAGGGTAAATTTTAATTTAAAACACTCTAGCATATAGCCCATGGGCTCTCCTATTTTCACACATTTGTTGCATTTATAACGGATGAATGGACAAAGTTACAGCCTGTTAGTCCCCAAAAAATAAATTAAAATGTATGCCTACGTTAAAGCCTACGTGATCCAACATGGATCTTACATTAATTGTCAAGCAAATGTACAATATTAATATTCCGGCAGTACTAGATTCAAATTAATTTCCGCATGTTAATTTTTGTTTAATATCAAACAACCTCGCGAAAATTATATTAAAGTTTAATGACATTGGCTTCAAATGGATCGAATGGTTTCCGCTCTCACCATCCTCAATTAAACTATTTCTGTCTTCTTGGCGAACCCTGCTCAACAATTGATGCATAAATCAGAACAGCCTGCAAGTATAAGAAGTGTATGATCCATACATTTCGAACTTCTATCTCTTACCACCTCTAAAACTGTTGGTTTGTTTGGACTGACGGAGGATCAGAAATATATATTAAATGCATTTGTAAACATTACTTTCCAAAGTACAGCCTTTTACAGGGTGACCCATTTAAATCTTCGGGAAGTCGCTTAGAAGTGCTTAGGTCTGAATAGCGGCTTTTCCATGTAAAATGTGGTTTTTTAAGGCTTCCAGGATATTAACTTACACATTTGACTTGAAGTAACCCAACAAGACGACTTCTGAAGGGGTTAAGTCGGTCGATCGAAAAGGACAGTTAGATTCGCCATTTTTTTTAAAGTAGGGCTGTCGTTGCTTGTTTTACATGACGTTTGTAGTCACTCCGTTAACAAGGACGGTTACGAAATTAATAGCGCCCAGCTCCGGGATCGATATAACCGAGTAAAGCAAGCCCATATGATGCTTAAAGCTTTGTTCATCGCATGAATCAAATAATTATTACAAAAATTCCCATAATTCGTGAACCAAGGATTCGCTGGTGAAACCGAAAACGCACTTTGTTATATTTTTCGGTCTTGGTGTGGTTCGTGGGTAAATCTTAAAATGGTACTTCATCTCGCGTTTTTTGGCTAACGAGTACCATCTCTTAGGGTCATGCAATAGCCCATTATGCCATCATAAACTTAGTTTTTAATAAAGCTCCACCTTGCGCTTTTAAATATATTCAAGGAATTACACAGAGGGAAAAAACCGTGAACATTGGACTCAAAATGAGCACATTCGGTCACAAAAACTAATCATGACCGGATTTTCTCACTTTAAGAACAATTTCTCACTTCAAGAACTTTTTTTTGAGAACGCAAAATCTTGATGTGAGTTGATATGTTCCGTTTTTGAGAACATTTTAAAATGAAAAAAAAAAGGTCCACCGTACACAGGTCCGTCCAGTGTCCAGATCCAGGTCCACTCACTGTCCAAGGCCACTGTCCAGATCCACTGTCCATGTCCAGGTCCACTGTCCGGATCCACCGCGTCCTTGCCGGGCCAGGTCCAAGGTCCGCACAGACATCGCTTGTACAACACCCCACCCGTCTTGGTTATTTATTATTTATTAAATAAATAAAAGTTTTTGTCGGACCTCACTCTGGGAGTAGAGCCCAAGACCTTTAGTGCGCGCATCGACGGCGGCCGTCGCGACGCGTCGTAGACGGTTAGGCTATTGCCATGCGTCTGAAGACGCACGTCTGAATGCCTACATATACTTTTCGGTGGGGTGGTTGAGGTGAGCTGAATTGTGCTCATTTCAAGAACATTCGGAACAATTGTGCTCAAATATTTGAGAGAACATTCTGTTCACATTTTGAGATGAAGAAATCTTATTTTCTGACCACGTTTTTTCCCTCTGTGTAGGTTTGACCCCTTCTGGAGGTACCTTAACCAATTGTACAGTTAACTCAATTTATTAATATTGCGTTCCTTAGGACACTGTCCATGTTTGCTGAATTTTGTAGATTTTTATCTTGAACCATTAAGAATTAAGCTAAAATTGTTGTCGCTGTTTGTTGCTAGTACAAAAGAACCCATAGAACGCGAAACTAGGGTGCAGTTGGAAAGCTGTTTATGATAAGATGCGTACAAAAGTCTATTCTATCAGAATTAAAGGATCTCATCCCGGGTTTGGGTACTTTTTTGGGACACCCTACTGAACAAGTAGTGTTTTTGAAATGGAAAAAGTAGCACAAGGTATGAAAATTTCGTTAGACAATGAAAAGTTTGTTCTTTTTTGTGTTATGTCTTTGTTTTCATGTGTTGTTGCTGAGTTGTTTTTTAGGCTAACCTAACCTAAATGTGACGTGTTTCGTGGACTAAAAATTGACAAACTGACTGCTTCTGTTAGCGATTAAAAAATTTTTTTAACTTAGTGTAACTAATAGATTTTGCTCGTTTTTGCTCAAACTCGAGATATTGGTTATTGTTGCAGAATGCATTTGAAAAAACTTTAAATTTGCTCATTTTTTGGTAATTTCAGAAAAAAAAATAAGTGAGAAAATCGTTCAAGCCTTACTAAAATATACCCTGTACTCTGTAATGTGTATGCTCTGTATAAATTTTGTTGTTGCAGTACCAGCTGAAGGCAGCGCAGTTGCTCCGCTGCGGCCGCAAATCTTCTTTTGATCATAACTTGAATATCGATCATCCGATCTTTACCAATGCTTTGGCTGATCGATAAATAATCTTGATTACTAAATTATGGTTGAATGTAAAATCAAATATTTACAAAACGGTGGGAGATTTGTGGTTTTTTCAGAATTGCGGGGGAAGCGGGGGGCGTTTCGAAAATTCAAAATAACCATTAGCTGCCTACTAGTATAAGCCTTCGTTTCATACACTTCAAACCTCTAGCACGTACCATCGCAGAGATCCGTGCGTACTTATGGACAGAGTTGTGTGATCGGTCCAAAATTTCAGTAGTTTCTAATATATACCAGTACTATGAAATGAGCCAAGTTTCAGCGCTCTAACTGTGATCGTCTAGTTTATGCCAAAATTTTGGAATTTCGGGCCACTGTAAATTGGTGTATGCTGGTGAACGCACTCACTGTGTT
>JAEIFV010001828.1:0-16350 GCA_018904265.1 Lordiphosa collinella | reverse complement strand
AAAAGAATTCTAATTAATCAAGCTTTAATTTATCGAGCTTGGAGGAGACTTTGTTGTGTTTATGTAAGATATTACTTGTACATAAAACTGCAATGATTGCAAAATGTTAAAAAAAAATTGAATTTTCATGCATTTAATGGATAAAAGGGGCTTCTTGCAAGATAAATTTAAAACCCTTTTTAGGTAAGCTAAGAACAACCAGCTCTTACACAAACTCGAACACAAGATCCTAATATTTCAAATAAGGCTCATAATTTATGGTGGGTGGCTTAAACCCTTGGAATTTTCTGAAATGTCAAGGCCAGGCAAATTAAAAAATTCCACTTCATGTAATTTAACATCATTTTAGATAATTTTTATTTATCTCAACGCTCTCCCCGCTCAGTTCTCTTAACCCTGCACCAAGGGTGGCAAGTAAAATCTGCTGAGACGCAACTCTGACCATAAACAGAATCAATGAGCAGTAAAGCGGCAATAGATTTGAGTTATGGTTATTAATAATGCCATACAACTTAGACTCAGACAATAAGATAACCCTCGCAACCCAAAGCCCAGTCAGAACATGGTACATGCAGCCATTCACGCAGACTTGTCTGCTGCAAAAATACAAAATAATATGACGAGGAACGATGGGCACATCATAGTGGCCACGGGGCAGAATATGAACAAAAAAAGCAGCGGAACAACAAGCAATATACAACGATTCCTCCCTTCCATGCACACTTCAGCGAAAAAAACATTGCATCGTGTGAATCCAATATACCTCGTCTCTGGCGGAAATGCCTTTTGTCTGGGGCTTCCATAATATTTTGCTCGTTACTTTTTAATATGACTCACAACAACATCCGCCTGCCCGCCAGACAGACAGAACAATGGTGGTGTGGGGAAGGGGAAAAGGGGCAGCTACACCACATATTATCTCCTCTAACGACAATGCAAAAATCTATCTAGAAGTGAAAATTTTATTACCATTGCCGTGGGGTGTGGGAGAAGTATGGCGTAATCACTGACTGGGTCCTTGTCAGAGTGTCAGGATTACTCATAAAATTGCGATATCTTTTGTCACCTTTTTGTGTTGAAATTTTTCAGAAAAAGGTGGGAAAGGGAAAGTCTGACCTTAGATTGCTTGTGGAGGGACATTTGAAGGGATATGCATTCTAGGACGACAAGACTGCTTGTCTGGGAAGCTGGTTTGAAACTTTACATAGAGATGTAAGCGTGACAAACATGGTAAATTACAATGGCAGTACACCGGTTTGATTGTCTGCAAAAAGTTTTTGCTTAAAATTGGCAAATCACTTTATTTAAAAATGTTGGTTATTTTCGTTTTTAATCAATCACTTTTCCCTAAGAACGATAATAATAACTAATATGATTCGAGTATTGATAGTCGTATCAGAAAGCTTTGTCTTTGTCGATAAAGGTTCAAACCAAAATCTAGGGCTTCTAGGCAACGAATCGGTTTGAAAACTGAATCTTAGCCTTTGTGATGGCACCAATGTTACTGTCAAACATGTTCAGTTTGGTCTATAACAGTGTTCCCCAGCCATGCCCCGAAAATTCACTACGAATGCTTGCCGAAGTAATGCATCAGTGAGTGTTAGAGAGAGACAGAGAGCCTCTCTTATTGGGGAACCCTGGTCTATAATTTAACCTTGAATCTATATTTATGCTTGGTTAAGAAAGTGCATCGTGCACTTTGGGCGACCTATTTGGGCGACCTATTGAGGCGGCTATTCGGAATCTTGTGACTAAATTTCCCACTAAATTTACATTATTGGACATAAAACCACCAACACGCATACGTAGAGTTCGGACAGAGGAAAATATCGCGAGTGTTGTTAATGACCGTAAATAATCGATTCGGCGCCGTTAGCAACAATTGGGCCTCTGTTACTTCACTGCGTGGAAAATTTAACGGCCCAAATCCTTTCTTCCTTTTAAAATACAGCTTTTGCAAGAATTGAAGCCACACGACCAACCACAACGGCTAACTTTTGGTGAATGGGCGCTGGAAAAGTTGAATGACGATACCACTTTTTATCGAAAATTTGTGTTCAGCGACGAAGCTCTTTTCAGGTGGAATGGATACGTGAACAAACAAAATTGCCGTATTTGGCGTAAAGAGCAGCCAGAAGCATTGCAAGAATTGCCGATGCATCCCGAATAATATTCTGTTTGGTGTGGATTATGAACCGGTGGCATCATTGGACCGTACTTTTTTTAAGATGACGATTGCAGGAAAGTTACTGTGAATGGAGAGCACAACCGTGCGATGATTACAAACTTTTATTTGCCCAAAATGAAAGAGCTGGACTTGGCTGACATGTGGTTTCAACAAGACGGTGCCACAGGTCACGCAGCTCGCAAAACAATGGCCCAATTGAGAAGCGAGTTCGGTGAACAGTTTATTTCACGTTTGCGGCCGATCAATTGGTGGCCTAGATCGTGCGATATAACGCCTTTAGGCTATTTTTGTGGGGCTATGTTAAGGCTTAAGTCTATTGCGACAAGCCCGCAACAGTTGACGCACTGGAAGCCAAAATTGAAGAATTTATTCGTATCATACCGGTCGATATGTTGGAGAGAGTATGCCAAAGTTGGACCCACCGTATGAACCATTTGAGGCGCAGCACGTTGGAGCGACTAGAGCAAATTTGATTTTCTTTTTTTTTCGTTATTGAAGAAAGTTTAAATGCAACTTTAAAGATGATAAAATATTGCAAAGTAATCCGAAAGAAAAATCGTCTAGGATGTTTGGTTCTCCCATAACACACACTTAAAGATCACCTTTCGAACTCGATTTTAAGGAATTCACGGAATAGGGCATTCTAATGTCTGTTCGCAATTGTTTTACCTGAATATGAAACATTTATGCGGATATGTGGCAATTGAAAGTATAAGTTTTGACTTTTCTTAGTTCATTAGCATAAATAAAGTTTTCATAATAACATTTTTATATTTTTTTTTTAATTTAAAAAAAAGGTCAAAAAAATTAAATTTTTTTTGCTTATTGGTAAACATAAAGTAATTAATCGGGCAAGATCGGTATTTTAAATTATTTTTAAAAAAAAGTTTCAATATTAAACTTTATGTTCTAAAAAATAAGCTTGCGCTTTTTTTGCGTTTTGTGAGAAAATTAAGTTTTTGTAAGTGAAGTCAGTTCCAAAATTAAAATATCGCCAGCCCTGAAGCATTCGCGCGCATTTACAATACGAAGCCGTGACTGAAAAGCATTAGTCAGATGTTTAACACATCTGTGTGTTTGTCAGAACACTCGACCCGGATCTTCATGGTTTTGTAGACATTTTAAAATTGAATTTATAAAGGAAACTCCCAGTGTTTTGATGGCAGAAAATAATAGAGTCGAGAACGGAATTCACCGACTTAATAACATTGTGATGCAAGTTGAAGGCGGTGAAGTTGAAGTTTGCCATTAGTTAATACTTTCAATGATTGACGTAAGAGCTTGTAATGCATTGACGGAGACAACATCAACATTTAATAACAATAACGAAATGCTGTTAAAAGAAGTGAAAACAGAAAATTTAAGATTCGGGTTTTCAACTTTACATGGATGGATTCGGTTTTTTGAATGCCTTCTGCATTTGTCCTACAAATTGCTTATAAAAAGGTGGCAAGCCAGATCGGTGGAAGACAAAGAAATTGTTGCCCTGACCAAAAATCAAATTCAGAACGAATTCAAGGAAAAACAAGGCTTACTTATTGATCTCCCGATACCTGGATTTGGAAGTAGTAATGATGGTAACACTGCTAGGCGATTTTTTCAAAACGCAGAGTTGTCTGCAGAGATAACAAAGATAGACATCGATTTGCTTGAAAAAATGCATACTATTTTAATAGTTGTTTTATGCAACCATGATATTAATGTATTCATATTCAAAAATTACACCTTGGAGACTGCTTGGCTTTCCTGAATTGGTACCCTTGGTATAATATGTCACCAACTTAACATACATTTTAATACCCCTTACTCGTAGAGTAAAAGGGTATACTGAAGTCGTGCAAATGTATGTAACAGGTAAAAGGCAGCATCTCCGACCCCATAAAGTATATATATTCTTGATCAGCATCAACAGCCGAGTCGATATAGCCATGTCCGTCTGTCTGTATGAACACCTAGATCTCGGAGACTAGAAGATCTTGAGCCACCAAATTTTGTATGCAGACTCCTGTTGTCCCTACGCAGATTAAGATTATTTCAAATTTTGGCCACGCCCCCTCCCGCCCCCACAATAAAAAATGTTGAATAGCTCCTACAGTTTTAAAGATATCAACCTCATAGTTGCAGTGTAGTGTATGTGCTCAATATCTACAATCTCTGAAAGTTTCATAAAAATCGGATAATAAATGGCAGAGTTATAAAGGTTATAAAAAACTTTGCATACTTTTTGCGCTACTTGCTCTTTTTCTCACATAATATTGAAATGGTCTTTTAATGTTTAATGCTCTGGTAATTAACATAGGGAAAAGTTATTAAGCACTAATTGCCCTGAATAACGGGTATATCGAAGTTGGGCTGGACCGACTTTAACTTACGCTCTTGTTTAATAGTTTGAACTTTTTCTGGATCCTTCATTGAACTTTCCTGTCGATTCTAAGACTTAGTAGCCAAAAGCCGACCAGATAACAGAAGAAGTCGCTAGGCAGTAGGTTAAATTTCTTCATGTCTTACTATAATTTTTTTTGAACCGAACTGAAATTTTAGGTTCGAAACAGGTTCACGTTCAGCTTTTATTTGAGTATTTGAGTACTGAGAACGTTCGAATTTGCATTCAAGAAATTTACTATATATTCCTTTTTCGCGTGAAGGAGGCCCAAAAGAATACGCTTCGACTGCAGAATGCACACCACCCAGCAACCGCCGAGCCGGCTCTGGTGACAATTTTCAAAATACTTTTACACAATACAAGCTTTGTTTCCTGAGTACCAAACAATCAAATCCGGCAAGGAAAAATTTCTTTAGTAGATTTTTATATGGAATTTGACAGCTAATTTGTATACCCTTGCAGAGGGTATTATAGAACTGTCCGGATTAAAGGAAGCATGTCCGTCTGTCCGTCCGTCTATCTATTTGTATGCAATCTCCTCCGTCAGTTTAAGTGCTATCTTCACCGAATTTTGAACGAAGTTTCTTGGTACATATACGCTGCACATTTGTCGGAACCGGCCGGATCGGATGACTATAGCATATAGCTGTCATAGGAACGATCGGTCGAAAAACTAGTACTTGTGAGAAAAACTTTTTTTTGTTTTGAATGGAAACGCCTCCAAACTTCGTATTTCTTAGTTTGCGATGCTTTCCCATGATTCCACCAAGCTTGGTCCAAATCGGATATTTATATAGAATAGCTGTCATAGAAAATTTGTGTCCGAAAAGTAGTCTTAGTCAGAAATACTTTGTTTTCAAAGGATATATAGCTTTCTTAGGAACGATCGGTCGAAAATCTAGTTCTTGTGAGACAAAACTTTTTTGTTTTCCATTGAAACGTCTTTATATTAATTTTATATACTTTTACACAATTCTACAAGGTTTTATCAAGATCGGATGACTATAACATTTAGCTGCAGTACGAATGATCGGTCGAAATTTGCCTCCAAATTTCGTAATTGTTATTTTCGTATGTTTTTCCATGATTCCACTATATTTGGTCAAAATCAGGCATCTATATAGTATAGAAAAGTAAGGTCCGAAAAATAGTCTTAGTTAGAAAAACTTGTTGGTTTTCAATGTAGGCTGCAAGGGTATACAAAACTTCGGTTGAGCCGAAGTTAACTTTCCCCTATTTTTTCATATGGATTTTTTTTAAACTAATTTAAGATTTTTGTAGCAGATATTAATCAAATATCAGAGTTTATTCAAAATAATAATCGGTAGTGACACGGAAATCTGTATAAAGGCTTGCAATCAAATTTTAAATTTTTTACCAATATTTGAAAATTGACAAGTATATCTTCGGTTGCAAGATCAGATGGTGAATGTTAAGTGATTTGGACCTACTAGCTAAATCTACTTGGCTTTAAACAGTCGGTTTCAATTCGCTCAACTTTCTTCATCTAATCTAGTAGCCTAGCATATTGGAAGCACTTTTCATATAAATGCAAGCAGTTTTAGTTTGAAGTACTAGCGTTTATGTGAAAATCACTAGAGATTTCCGTGTCGTCAGAAATAACTTTTAGTTTTATTTCCAATGCTTATGCATATTAAAATCAATGCTCAAACGATTTTTATCGCTAGCTTTAATGTTTGCAACAAAAATTTTTTTTTTGATTGTGCAGTTTGCTTTGATATTATTTGATTACAAGCCATCTAAAGATACGGCAAGTGTGGCCCCAACAAACCAAAACTCTTCTGCCATTAAGTGGCCATTTCTGGGGCTAATGTCTTGTGCTTAGAATGGTGGTGGACTCCAGGGTACAGGACTCATACATACATCATGTTAATGTGCGAACATTTAATGCAGACGATGGAGCAGACCAAAGCCGTTGGCCGCATCATCAGTTCTGGTGTCAAATCGAAATACATTTGGGAATATTGAGTGGTTGGTGTAGAATTCAATTTGACAGTTGACAGGACAAAGCAACATCAGACAACAGACAGACAGGCGGACACGAAAGTTTCGTCCTTGGAGAATTTGGCTTAATTTAATTAAAATGAAGATTTTGTGGTAAGTAATAAGTTAATAAGGAGGAAAATCTAGTCTAGCAAGTATAATCTAAGATTCGTATCCATTATCTGTTTCGGGCTTTGGCTGCCATTTAATATTCTGTCTCAAGGCGTATCAAAATATTGCCTCACTAATGTCGCGTAGCACGCCATTTCCCTTGCAGTTGATACTCCATTTTTAATATCTGTCAACTTTCACGAACTTTCCCAACTGCCATATTGAAATGTCAAACGTTGTCGTGTTGTTTATGCATTTCGGTTTTTGATTTCGTTTTCTCAGCGCGATGGATAATTCAATTGTAAGCAACAAATCCAGACAGACAGGTGCAGGGGCTGTGATTGAAATCGGATGACAACAGTTGGCCACCTCAAAAAACAATAGAAGAATAACACATTTTGACAACTCAGCAAATGTGTCGGTTGACTTTGCATTTCGAAGTGTGCGGTCAAGCATTTTCTAATAATATTTATGATTGTGATATTTTGTGAAGCGTAAGCAAAAATATTTATATTTAAGGGAAGTTCAATTGAATCTACATACAATGCCCGTCAAAGGGCGAGGTGGTCATTCCAAGGGGAAGTTTTGCTGAAATATACATAGCAGGGAGCAAAAGGGCACATTTTGGGGCAGAAGCTTATCATAAGCAATAAACGCTAATGGATGTGCTCTTTGGGGAAAAACATAAAATCCCTCTATATATAGAGATGGGCGAGTGGATTGGCGCAGTTCCAAACTGCGAGTTGTGTGTTGAATTCCAATTGAATAACGTTATATGAAAAGTGAGATGCACTTACTAGTTTACTAGCTATGAATTGTTTAAGGGGGGAAAACACTTTGCGGAAAAAAAAATTTGACTTTTTTTTTGCATATTTTTGTAGCTTGGATATTCAAAAATATCCCCCTAAAAGGATTTTCAAAAATTCGAAATAGTTTAGAAGATATAGCCCTTTTAATGACCCAAAGTGTCCCGATTTGCATAGCAACTGCAAACTTTAAACGCTTTTATCTCGAAACCACGTTTTTCAAACTGGTGGCCACGATTCAGAGGAAACCAGTGGACCGATTTTGCTCCGGAAGGGCTTATACGACGCAGAATTGTCGTCGCTATCGTTCGGCCCTCCAACTTTTGGATACCTATATTTTAAGTGTACTTTTTTTACTCTATACTACAAAAAAAAAAGGCCAAAAAAAATTTTTTGTTTTTAAATGTCCGCCATTTTGTCAAAAAATTTTCAATTTTTTTTCGGAGGGCCGAACGATAGCCACATTAGTTCTAAACATAACCGAATTTTTCTTTTTTTTTTCAAATCATCCCAAGTGCTGCAACCATGGTCACCATGTGGGCACCTTTTTTAATACCCTGTTCCCATTGAAAATGGGAAAAGGGGGATCATGAAGTTGTGCAAAAGTATGTAACAGGGAGAAGGAAACATTTACGACCCTATAAAGTATATATATTCTTGATCAGCATCAACAGCCGAGTCGATTTAGCCCTGTCCGTCTGTCCGTCCGTCTGTCCGTCTGTCCGTATGAACGCGTGTTTCTCAGAGACTATAAGAGCTAGAGCCACAAATTTTTGAATGTAGGTAGGTGTATACTCGATTCAATACGAGTTTGTTTCAGATTTGGAAAATTCCTCCCCCCCTCCCCCTTTAAGCGCAAAAAACTGTCACAGCCACAATTTTGAAGATAGAGCTTCCAAACTTTACATATATCAAGTAAGGCCCAATATCTATCTATTCTGAAAAGATCAATAAGATCGGACGAAAAACACCGAAGTTATATACGAATCAATTTCGCTTGTGGGAGAGAGGGGGGGCCTTGCATTGTCAGTTACCGCGTTTGCGCGTGCGTGTGTTAGAGTGTGTGTGTGTATGTGTGGGTGTGTGTATATGTGTATGAAAACACAAGAAGTCAAGGGAACAGGGTATTTTGTAGTCGGGACACTCGACTACAGCTCCCTTACTTGTTTATTCATCATTTTTCGGAGGCCGATAACTTTCTGAACGGCCCTCACATTGACAAAAAAAAATTTTGTATTTTCCTTTCATTCATTAACTATTTAATAAAAAAAACAAAAATAAAAAATCTCATACTTTTTTTTCTGGAATTTTTTAAAAACCATCTACTTTTGCTCATCGCAAAGTGTGTTCCCCCCTTAAGCAGCTTAAACTGATTGTTCTATGTATCAACCCCAGATATGGTTGGCATTTTTAATATAAATTTGTTTTAATTCCATTCGAAATGCAAAACGGTTTCCACTCAAATCGAATCGGAAATCCTTACAGAAAAGTATTTTTCTTATTTCAAATTGTAGTTGCACCATTTTAAAGCCAAAATGCAAATCGATTAAAATCTGGGCGAAAACCGGTCTTGAACCGAACCGGTTCGAGACCGGAATTCCGGCATTATTTTTACTGTGCACCAAACCTTGAACCTAACCCTTTTAGAAATAAAAGCTGAACCTTGCGGTCTTGCAGTTCTCAAGTTCTTATTCAGGTCCAGGTCGTTGTATAAATAGGAATTTGCAAATGGCTTGATGGGCATAGTTGTGAGGCAGCCGAAACATATGTTCATATGAACTCTTTGTTGATTATCTGATGATGTACGGTTTTCTAGATTTAAGGCGACAACCATAAGACGTCGAATTTAAAAGCTCATCTCTACACGCACTCGCTTCCATCAAAGTCTGGTCCTAGAAGAGAAGAGAGTCGAGAACTGAACGTCATCGAGTGCAGTTGCGTGCTGGTCGTTTTGACCTTATATTTTTTCTTCATTTGTAATACTAAATATTAATTTGCACATGTATAATAAAATGAAATTGAAGTTGTAATTAGTCACATACATCGTTTTGGCTAATTATTCAAATTGAAGGAAAAGTCGAAGGAAAAGTCCCCCGAGCAGAATTTTGCTCATCATTGAAACTGCCAGGAGGCAAGTTTCACAGCAGATGATAATTGAATTATAATCAATCCTTGACCTTGAAGCCGGCAAACAACCACTTTTAGTTTAAAAGTTGGGATTGGTTACACAAGCTTACAAATAATTTATGATTTTTTCATTCTCGACAAATTTATGTCAAATTTATGTCTGGAGTTAAAAAACTTTTAAGTAGAACAGATTTCGAGATAGTCCCAAATTATCGATTTTTGCATTTTTAAAAAAGTAAGGGAGCTGCAGTCGAGTGCTCCGACTACAAAATACCCTGTTCCCTTGATTTCGTGTGTTTTTTCTTTACATAAACACACACTCACACATACACATACTCCAACATACACACAAACGCATGGCATGCGGCCGCGCGCGATAACTGACAATGCAAGACCCCCCTCTCTCCCACAAGCAAAATTGATTCGTATATAACTTCGGTGTTTTTGTCCGATCTTATTGATCTTTTCAGAATAGATAGATATTGGGCCTTACTTGATATATGTAAAGTTTGGAAGATCTATCTTAAATATTGTGGCTCTGGCAGTTTTTTGCGCTTAAAGGGGGGAGGGGGAGGAGTTTTCCAAATCCGAAACAAACTCGTATTGAATCGGGTATACACCTACCTACATTCAAAAATTTGTGGCTCTAGCTCTTATAGTCTCTGAGAAACACGCGTTCATACGGACAGACGGACAGACGGACGGACAGACGGACAGGGCTAAATCGACTCGGCTGTTGATGCTGATCAAGAATATATATACTTTATAGGGTCGCAAATGTTTCCCTTCTCCCTGTTACATACTTTTGCACAACTTCATGATCCCCCTTTTCCCATTTTCAATGGGAACAGGGTATAAAAAGAATTTCTTAATTAATTATAAATATTTGAATTATGAAGCCACTAATGAATGAGTTTTATATACCAAATTAAAATTAATAAAATTATCTTTCAATCATTGATAGGTAGTTTTATTGACAAACTTGTAGTGTGGATGCTATTTACAAAGATATTGAACACTTCGTTTCATTTTTATCGAAAATTTAAAAACCCTTTAATTACACCGTTTTTTTTAACTAACAAAACAATTTTGTAAGACTTCTTTCTCCTTTGGATGATGTTCATTTATCGAAATCTGTTGGATATTGTAGAAGTTATTACCATTTATTTAAAAACAAGCAATTTCAGTTTTACCGTTCAAATGGTATTAAAAATGTCTATGGTCCGTTTTGCTCCCCAATTTGTGTGCACCTTTTTAAATTTGTTAAAGAACTTTTAGAGATCAGCACAGACACTAGTTGTTCTGTTGTATAATGATTTTGGTCCGACTCCTAAGTTATAAAGTGACCGAAATGCTCACTTATCAGGGAGTCACAAGAAAGCTTTGGAGAGCTTGTAACATAACTGGAAAATTTGCGTCGGGCACGCCACGAGCATTACGTTCGTAAAGAATTGCCGGAACAAACGAATTACATAGTTGGTCAAGAAAATGTTAAGTTCCAGCCACTTGTGAGTAAGGGGCAAAATATACTGCCACCCCTTCATATAAGACTGGGTTACCTTAAAAATTTTGTGAAGGCTTTACAAAAAGACGGAGATGCATTTGCATATTTAAAGAGCGTGTTCCTTAACCTTTCATAGGCAAAAGTCAAAGAGGGTGTGTTTGTTGGACCGCCAACTAATATACTTTTGGAGGACTTAAAGTTCAATTTAGGAGGGTGTTCGTTCCGTCGTGTGGTCACTTCATTTTTTGGAAATTTTGAAAGTTCTAACTACAATGAAGTCGTCGCACATTTAATAAGAAATTAGAGAATATATATATTATTTTTGTATATTATATTAATGTTTTTATTGTATTCAAAGGCTACCCGTTTTATTGCAAACAGGAGTGAAAATTTCGGTATAGTTCATTTTTTGGATTATCTCCTGAAACCTCGTCGTGAAAGTGATGAGCTTGGTGTACGATTTCATCAGGATAAGAATATTATAAAATTCCGCTATCCAGGATTTTGGAATATGGCCATGTGGGGTGACTTTTGTTGGTTTCTCACACGAGAGAAAAACTGTACACACAAACGGCGGAGCAAAACGGACCATAGACATTTTTAATACCATTTGAACGCTAAAACTGAAATTGCTCATTTTTTAAGTAAATGCTAATAACTTCTACAATTTCCAACAGATTTCGATAAACGAACACTTTTTAAATTTTTATTTATTAGTTTACATCATCCAAAAAAGAAAGAAGTTTTAAAAAATTTGTTTGTTAGTTAAAAGACCGGTGTAATTAACGGGTTTCTCAAATTTTCTATAAAAAAATGAAACGAAACGTTCGATATCTTTGTTAATAGCATCCACACTACAAGTTTGACAATAAAACAAAGTAAGAAGAAAGATAGTTTTATTAGCTTTAATTTGGCATATAGAACGTATTTGTAATTAAGTGAGAAGATCTTTTTCCAAAATAAAAAAAGCTATAATTTGGGACTATCTCGAAATCTGTTCTACTTAAAAATTTTTTAACACCAGATTCGGATTCAGCGCGTGATTTTACATAAGAAATGATATCAAATTAAAGAGGATGAAAAATACTGTAAACTAGTGTTATTTATAATTCAATTATCATTAGCAAATCAACATAGACAAAGATGGTTGGTTGCGTAGACATTTTCGGCTGCCTCACAGCTAAGCCTCGTCAGTTCTCTTCAAATGCTGTCACACCATCAATCCATTTGCAAATTCCTTTTTATAATTATTTGCGTAGTTTTTTTATACGATTCAAAGTAAAAAGAAATAAAAAATTTATTACCGTAATTCTCCATTGTTGGTTTAATCAAAAGCGATTCTGGGCAGTTTAGCGTTCATAACTAAAGCACAAAATTTCTTAAATTTGTTCACTCTAACTTTATGTATGATGGAGTTAATAAGTAAAAACAAGACTACTCAGACCTAAAATATAAATTTGACATCAGCAGACCAAATACCAAAGCCTAGCTTCTCTCACTCTGTCTTAAGTGCCTTCTTAATTTTAGCACAAAACAGTGGGACCTACTGACTAAATCCGACTTATGTATATTTTTGGAAATTGAAATTAATATCGATTCGAGCAAATATATTTTTCTCCAACCAATATTATGCGGCAACTAACACTTCAAGTATGTAGCCTGGCCCTTTAGATTCCCCTCAACACACCACTAAAGAAGACAAACTACTTGATGCTGCCATTCAATCACTTAAATTATTTGGTGGCAAGACGCACTTGAGATGAAAATGGGATGTATTGTGTATTTATTTGACAATCGTCACGTGTGTCTGTGCGATGATTTCACCAGGTCTAAATGTTAAATGATGCCACACTTACTTAGGATATATTTTTGTCTTGAGTTCTTTGCGCTTTGGGAGCTGATTTTTGTCTTAGTCGCATTTTTATGTTGAAATTTCTGTTGCTTTTGTTATCAGCTCTCTTCTTGCCCTTTGCCATTAGTTAATGTCATTTTGTACAGCGTTTTCCCTTGAGTTTGTCTCTCTTTAAGTTTGATTTATGTTTTCTGACCAGACGACAGTTCACAGCTGCACCAAAAATTCAAGAAAAAAATTGACTTTCTTGTTTGGAAATTAGTTTTGGCAAGTTTTTTCTTTGGTTTCTTTTTTGTTATCTCTTAAGCCACACATGTGTTTTGATTTGATTAAAAATTAAAATACAAAAGCTATTGGGGAAAAATGCTTTTCTCCTTGTCCACTTGACATATTTTTTACGGTTGAAAAAATCAGCTGGAGCCAGGGCAAACGCTTCATTGGTTCATTCATCAATCAGCGTAGGCGACATTGCATGAAAAATGTCAGCGGAAAAAGCTCAAAAGAGAGAGAATTTTGGATACCAAATGGACTAGGCAAATACCCTGGGATTAATAAATGGAGAAAAGCTCAAGGAGCTTGTTTTGGGACTACATATGTCGATGAATTGCTATAGGTATTCCTGCTGAAGTAGACGCTGGGCACAGATCTGATACTTATAATAGCCAGTCTTTAGAGAACTTTTAATAAAAGCTAATAGGCTATTCACACTAAGCGCATCTATCATCTTGACTCATTGGTTGTTGCAGGTGATTTTATCTTAACTAACATCACATGGTCAAATCTTAATGTGTCGTCTTATCTTATACCATCAGTATAGACAATGACTCTGTATTACGGGTACACAGAGTATAAAAAGTTTGTGCAAAAGTATGTAACAACTAGAAGGAAGCGTCTCCGACCCTATAAAGTATTTATATTCTTGATCAGCATCAACAGCCGAGTCGATTTAGACATAAATAAATACTGTACAAAACAACTTAAACAAATTTTTTGATCTTGTTTTTTCACTAACAGCAAAAATACTGTAGTCTCTAGGTCTCCCACTCTATCACTTCCCGAAGATTCTTACAATCCTACACTTGAAATCTTGCTTTCAGTATCAGGACCTGCCTTTTCAACTACCGTTTTTCATAATAAACTCCGTCGCGGATTTCGTAAAGGAAACTTTACTCTGCTTTTGGCCGATTTCACATCTTCTAGATATCTACTATGAGTCAGATAAACTCATAATTTACTCTTTTATGTTAGTTAATGTGACAGATAGTGCAATGTGGAAGATGTGAAATCGGCCCTTAATCAACTTATTTGTAGTTACAACTAACTGGTCTCCTTTGTACAATACAGTTGGATTCGATTTTGCTGTTACCTTTTTCTATAAATCTATTTATTCTCTTTTAGGTATCTGAATTCCTAATATTGTTGCTACCTCCGAGTCACTATATCCCCCTTGGAATTGTCCAAGACTTTCTAATATGAAGAAGAAAGAAAGTCGGTCAAGTTCTTGCGACCGGTGCTGCCCATAATTGTTTGCTTTCATTATAACTCGCAACCGTTTGTCTTTTCTGCGGATCGATTATAACTAATCGGAGATGACGTTTTCCAATTGGGGGCGGGGGGGCGTGGCAAAAATTGAAAATAATCTTGATCTATCATACATGTCAAACCTTTCCTAACCATCTCTGAGATGGCGTTCTCGGCTATAACGAAAGAGGCATTTAACTCTGAGTGCAATATTCAATTCGCGCAAGACCCTAAACAATTCTATAGTTTTGTGAACTCTAAGTGTAGATCTTCTTTTTTCCTAGGAGACCAAAAGGCCAGCAATGATTCCTTTGCCGTTGACTTATTCGTTGATTTCTTTCAATCAACTTATTCCTCTATCCAATGTACTAAAACTTATTATCCTTAAAACATTTCTTCTTCCAACTCAATATGTGCTCCCACCATTTCTGAAACCTCTCTACTTTCATTTCTGAAATCACTAAAATCTTCATACTCCTCTGGGCCTGACAACATTTCAAGTTGTGTGCTCAAAGCGTGCTCTAGCTCCTTATACAAACCTTTGCTTAAGCTTTTCAATCTTTTACTTGATTCTTCAGTCTTTCCAATTCTTTGCAAAGAATCTTACATAGTTCCTCTCCATAAAAAGGGTGAGAAATCTGATATTTCCAATAACAGAGGGAAGCTATCCGCTATTCCTAAATTATTTGAAGAGATTATAAACTCTATCTTACAGCATTATTGTAAATCGATTTTATCACCTTGCCAGCATTGATTTACGAAGCGTCGGTCAACCACAACCAATTTGCTTGAATTTACTTCTTTGGTTAATGATGGATTCTTTATGAAAAATCAAACTGATGTCATTCACACCAACTTTTGAAAAGCCTTTGACTCGGTAAACCATGATCTTCTCCTCTTTAAGCTCGATCGGTTAGAATTTCCCTCCTCTTTTCTGCTTTGGATCTCGTTCCATCTGAAAGATAGAACTCAAAAATGGAGGGAAGCTAACTTTGACTCGGCCGAGCCAGCACGAAAAAATAGTGTGCAAAAAAATCGTATGGCGTTACTCATCTCAGAGATTATATTGGCTTTGATATAACCTTGAAGCTCATGTAAATTTTCAGGACGCCTACTAGTCTGTTTTTCAAACCTAACATTTTTATGGCAGCTCTACTATACAGTCTTACGGTTTCGACCAAACTTAGTGAAATAATGAAAAAGCATAGAAAACGAATAAGTACAAAGTCTTATGCGGATTCCATTCAAAACAAAAAAGTTTTTCTCACTTAAAGTAGTTTTTTTACCGATCGTTTCAATGGCAGCTATATGCTATAGTCGTCCGATCCGGCGTATTTGTACAACAAGACTTCGTGGAAAGTTTCGTGAAGATAGCTTTCAAACTGACTGAGGAAATCGTATAGAAACAGATGGACAGACCGTCTTGGCTATATCAACTCAGCTCGTCATGCTGATCAAGAATATATATACTTTATGTAGTCGGAGATGCTTCCTTCTATGCGTTTCAAACATCCGAACAATTTTAATGTACCCTCTTCGGATAACAGCACCACCCACCCCACCCCTCTCCTTTTGTTGTCATAAATAAAAAATTTTTTTTTTCAATTTATTTTTTACTTACCCTGATTGGGACTCGAACTCGGGACCTCGAATGACGCATTCACTGACAGCGCTGCTCAGCCAACACTACCACACCAGCTATGTTTTCAGCATCGTCAAATTGCCATTATTAATTGACGGGAGACAATCCCGATTCGGATCCCGTTGCCGGGATCAAGTCATTCTATTTAAGCTTAAAATTTTCCCGTCATTTGTTTTTCGGTGTACTGCTCTAGTCCGTCCCGCGCTTGAATA